>VZQC01015068.1:182586-202644 GCA_009823505.1 Rhizomys pruinosus
AAAAAAGAAAAAAAGAGAAAAAAAAAAAAAAAAAAAAAAAAAAAAAAAAAAAAAAAAGAAAGAAAAGAAAAAGAAACCTTTCTCTTCCTCAGTTGATTGTGGCAGATATTTGTTATATTAACAAAAAGCTATCTTGGCATAAACACATGTTTATTAATGGAACTGTGAGACTAGCTTATCAAGAGTCTTGGAAGAGATCTGTATGTTAACCCATAAATGGATGGGATAATTTTAAAACAGAATAGTTTCTTAATCAGATTTGATTTAGAATGGCAATCGATGTCGAACTGAGCAATGGTGGAAAGACTGCGGCAGACTTATTTCTCATGAAAAAATGTATCTGGAAGGTGGTTTGTGAACACATTCTACTTCTTTAGACCATTTTTCTTTCATTTTTACCACTCAGGGAAAGCCAAATTGTTTGTGCCTATGTAAGTCTAGAACAAAATCAAAGTCTCCTAAGAGATAATAACAGCTAGAACTTGTGTGAACATTAGGCTCAGCTTCCTAAGCAATGCTTTTCTAGAATACCTGTAAGAACATAAGTGGCATTAAGGTAAACAGTCAGGAACAATTGTCAATATGTTTCCAGAGGCATTATACACCCTGTTCTGAGGTAGAATCAGGAACAGAGGACTATACAAACAGCTCGGACAAAACTGATGGGACTTTAAAGAACAAATACTATAATGCAAGACGTGGGATAGGCTGGATTTGTGTTCCATGTTCTTTGCTTGTTTTATTATTTAATATGCAACCCTGACATTGGCTCTTGTTCTAATAGAAGCAGTTCTGGGGAATTTTTTTTTCAAGTACAGTAGAGAACCACACGGGGGCAGCAAAGGTTAAAAAATATAAGTACTGCTGTTTCATTAAAATGTAAAAATAAGAAATTTTTGTTCCTGACCCCATCTTCAGTGATTTCCCCCATTTTGCACTATGAAAGTAAAATACATGATAGAGATAGATAGATAGATAGATAGATAGATAGATAGATAGATAGATAGATGATTGATAGATAGATGATAGAAGATGAGAGATATATAGATAGATGATAGATATATAAAGATAGACAGATAGATAATAGATGAGAGATACATAGATGATGACGGTGATAGATATATGGATGATAGATGATAGATAGATGATAGATAGATAGATAGATAGATATAGAAATAGATATAGATATAGATATAGCATATAAAATATTTTAAACACTACTGAATGCTTTGAATGATCAATACACTGAATAAATCAAGGCACTTAAATAACTTCCTGGGATCAATTGAAAATGAAAACCCCGGGGCTGGAGAGATGACTTAGCGATTAAGAGCACCGACTGCTCTTGCAGAGGACCCGGGTTCGATTCCCAGCACCCACATGGTGGCTGAGGGCCATCTTTGACTCCAGTTCCAGGGGAATCTGATGCCCTCTTCTGACCTCTGAGGCATTGCATGACACGGGTGCACAAATCTGCATGCAGACAGTACATTCATACACATAAAAGAAATAAATAAAAATTTAAAATATATGTATATTAATAAAAAAAGAAAATGAAAACCCCACATGCTGATATAAACATGATAGAACAAAGGCAGTTTTAAGAGGCAAGTTTTTATATATGAGAATCCACATTTTTTAAAAAGCAGGGGCTGGAGAGATGGCTCAGCAGTTAAGAGTGCTCGTTAGTCTTGAAAAGGACCAAGTTTGGTGTCCAGCACCACAGTGGGCAGCTCAGACTGCCTATGACTCAGCTCCACACACTCTTCTGGCCTCCCCCCACCCTGCCCCCGGCACACACATACACAATTAAAAACAAATCTTAAAAAAAAGGTACTGTAAATAATAGCCTAATAATATATACTTCAGTGTCTTAGAAAATAAGATCAAACCAAATTATTTCTGATCATTTTCTCTAAAATCAAGGATGAGACAAATATATTCATTCTCATCACTTGTATTGCATACACTTGAAATTCATCAGTTGTAGTGGTTACACCTTTAGTACGAGCACTTTGGAGATAGAACTCTGTGAGTCTGAGTCTACTTAGTGAGTTCCAGGCCAGCCAGGGCTGCATAATGAGAACCTGTCTAAAACAAAAACAAAGGAAAAAAAAAAAAAAAACCCGACATTTTAAGCAGAGCAGCAAGGCATGAGAAGGAAATTATACAAAAAGGAAATGAAGGCCAGGCATCGTGGCGTACACTTTTATCCTAGCACTCGGGAGGCAGAGGCAGGTGGATCGTTGTGAGGTCAAGGCCAGCCTGGTCTACAGAGTGCGTTCAGGACAGCTGGGGCTAAAGGCAGACTCCATCCCGAAAAAGACAAAAAAAAAAAAAAAAAGAAATGAAGGAGTCAATTATCCTTATCCGTGTTTTGCAGAGGAGAATGTCTTATATTTAGAAACAACAAAAGGGGTGGAAGAAATGGCTCAGAGGTTAAGAGCACCGACGCTCTTGCGAGGACTTGGGTTCGATTCCCAGCACCCCACATGGCAGTTAACAACCCTCTATGGTTTCAGTTTCTGGGGATCCAACATCCTTTTTTTGGCCTCTATGGGCATTTCATTACACTGGTGCACAAACCTAACCTACATGCAGACAGACTTCAGACACATAAAAAATAAAAAAATAAATAATTTTTTAATTAAAAAAATAAAAATAAAAGACAACAAAGATTCCACCAGAAGATTCTTACATCTGATAAATGTTTTCATCGTAGTAGGATACAAAAATCAAAGTACAAGTATTACACTCAGAGGAGCACCAGAAAATGAATAACCAAGATATAAACATAAAAAAAATGAAAGACTTCTATAATAATACCATGAAGCACTAAAGAAAGAAAAGTGAAGAAAAAGCTAGAAGATGGAATGACCTTCTATGCTCACAAATCAGCAAAATACTGTCAAAATGAACCTATTGCCAGAAATGTTCTACAGATTTGGTATAGTCCTCCACTCACACTGTCCACATGAGAAGAAATCTGAAATTCATAAGAAAACACACACACAAGAAATAGGCAAAGCAAGCCTGAGTGAGAAGAGCCATCTGGAGATAACACATCTGACTGCAAAATACACTGTAGATCCACAGCAATAAAAGTAGCACATGGATGAACAGAATTCAGGGCCCAGAAGTAAGCCCATGCACCCGCCATCATCTGGTTCTCCATAAAGCTACCAAAAACACATTGGAGAAGAGATGGCCCTGTTAATAAAAGGAACTGGAAAAAGCGGATATTCAGATGAACACTGGAAGTAGATCCCGACCTGTTGCTTTTTTTTTTTTTTTTTTTTTTTTTTGGTGTTTTTTGAGACAAGGTTTTTTTTTTTTTTTTTTTTTTTTTCTGGAACTCACTCTGTAGACCAGTACACCAGGCTGGCCTTGAACCTCACAAAGATCCACCCACCGGCCTCTCTGCCTCCCAATGCTATGGTTAAGTGTAATTCCACTACACCCAAATTTGAAATTTTCACATCAGCCCCTTTTCGAAGCCTAGGGAACAATCGGCAGAAGAGGGAGCGTGGTAAAATGTAAGGCTGTGAGTGGGGGTGAAAGGTGAAACTACAGCAAGATAGTCTGGACACTTATTTGATCACTTGATTTGTACATACAACCCCCCCCCCCCCACTGGATGGTGGACCCCCCTTGGGCCCCTGTGTGGGATTTTGGGCACAACTGGCTTGCAAATTGGTTTGGACATGAAGGATGCTTGTACTCATAAATTATTAAAGATTGGTTAAAAAAATGAAAAAAAAATAAAGAAGTAAAGAAAAAAAAAAAGATTTGAATTTTTTACTACCGAAGACACCCTAATGGAAATACATAAAGAATTTTCTACTAAGCATGGGCATGCCGTTACGGCCTGTTAATCTCAGCACTCAGTAGCCAGAGACAGCTTGATGTCTCTGAGTTTGAGAACAACTGGTCTACGTAACAAGTTCTAGGCAACCCAGGGCTACATAGTAAGACCTGTGTCAAAAAAGAAAAGGTCACCAGGAGTGGTGGCGCGCACCTTTAATCCTAGCACTTGGACGTCAGAGGCAGACATGCGATCTTTGTGGTTCAAGGCCAGCCTGTCTACAGAGCATGTCCAAGGACAGTTGGTGCTTACAGGAGACCCTGTCTGAAAAAGACCTAACACAAAAAAAAAAAAAAAAAAAAAAAAAAAAAGAAAAAAGAAAAAGAAAATTTTCTTACTAGAATTTCAATATCTCAGGAAATAATACAAGAATTTAAAAAAATATGTTTTGGTGAAAGGTAAAAATTNTTTATGAGTGTTGGACTTTGCACACTGTCTTTTGATTCTTTTCCTGAGCACAGCACAACCTAAGCTTCAGTTAATTACATTAACCCAGACAAAGGGGCAGTTAAATATGTCTGGAAATAAATCAGGTGAACAGAAGCTTCCACCCACTAACATTTGACTTACACAACATGCATAAATATCTGTGAACTTAAGCAAAATCATGCAGAGAAATATTATCTAAAGACCTTTTTGTCCTAAAAGTCCCTACAAAGATATTATGAATGGAAGACATTACACTGAGTGATATCATAGTCAGTTATGAGTAGCAAAAGTGTTTTTCCAGACTTAATAAAAAGCTCAGTCTCCTGAGCGAGGAGTTGTACCTGAAAAAATTAGGAAAATAGAAGTCTTAGTTACAGTTTTGCATGTTAAGATGCAATACGGTCAGAGGCAAGCAGTGGGCTTCTCCTTAAGAAAAACAGAACTAATTAAGAAACTCTCCCAGGCCATAGTTTAAAGATAACAAGCGATGGATAGATCCGGCGCCAGGAAGAATGGGAAAGAACCAAACTAAAGCTTCAAAGGGAGACAATGTCTCACAAACAAACCACCCATGGTCTATGGTTTTACGACCACTGTTTGTTCCCGGAGATGTGCTAATCTTGAGCAAAGTGCCATGTGTAAATACTTCTGGTTAATGTTTCTGGTTAGTGCTTCTGGTTAATATGTAAAACTTAAACTCTTTAGTAAAAGGCTTATTGTTACTGAAGATGTGCTGATCTTGATCTGCTTTTCCTGACATGTACTATATAATCAGTTTGCCTGCTCTCAGTAAAATACAGCAGATTCAAAAACCATATCTCTGGTGCAGTTTCTGTCTGTCATTCGCCTAATCCGTGCCGTCCTTCCAAGGCCCTGCTTCCTGCAGATTGAGTGAGCCCCCCCACTGGGACAGTCTGCGGCAGAAAAGAGAGTGAGAAGAAAGAAAGAAAGAAAGAAAGAAAGAAAGAAAGAAAGAAAGAAAGAAAGAAAGAAAGAAAGAAAAGGATTTTAATCCTAGCACTTGGGAGGCAGAGGCAGGTGGATCTTTGTGAGTTCAAGGCCAGCCTGGTCTACAGAGCGAATTCCAGGACAGCTGGGGCTACAGGGAGACCCTGTCTTGAAAAGACCGGAAAAAAAAAAGAAAGAAAGAGAAGGAGGGAGGGAGGGAGGGAGGGAAGGAGGGAGGGAGGGAAGGAGGGAGGGAGGATTCAAAGACTTAAATACAAAAACACCAAGCAATCCCATAAACAAATGAACAAATGAACAGAACACTTTTCAGATGAAGAACAAATTGCCAATAATACATATTTTTAAACAGTTCACCATCTTTACCCATCATGGAAGTATAAATAAAAATTGCATTGAGCTTTTAACTCTCCAAACCTGAATGACTATCATGAAAACAAAACAAAAGAAAAATAATATTGGTGAAGACACAGGGGAAATGTGACTCTATACACTGCTGCTGGGAATGTATAATTAGTGACCTCTATGGAAATTAGTGCTGAAAAGAGAACTAACATTTCACCCATCTACACCACTTCTTTAACCCAAAAGAGCCAAAGTCAACTCACCATATAGAGAAAACTGCAACCCATGTCTACCATAGCACTGTTCACAATAACCAAGACACAGATCAGCCTAGATGCTCATCTACAGATCAAGGGACAGTTTGTAAAGTATGTACCCAATGGAGTTTTATTCATCCATAAAGAAAAATGAAATTATGTCATTTGCCTGAAGATGGATGGAACTAGATCATCATATTAAGCAAAACAAACCAGCCTCATAAAGACAAGAATCACATATTTTCTCTCCTATGTGGAATTTAGAGGAGAAAAAAAAGGCATGAATATAACAACAACAACAAAAAAGACTATTAGGAATGTGGACTGGAAAAGAAGAGGATATAAGAAAGGGTAAGAGAGAGACAGAATATGATCAGAGAGCATGACATGCATCCAAGAAAATGTCTCAATGAAAACATTGTTTTGTATAATGTTAATTGAAATACAAAATAATGAAACTATTATTTTGTATAATGTTAATGCTAATAAAAACAACTACTGTTGGGGGCTGGAGAGATGGCTCAGTGGTTAAGAGCACCAACTACTCTTGCAGAGGACCCAGGTTCAGATTCCCAGCACCCACATAGCAGTTAAGAACCGTCTTTAAATTGGGCGTGGTGGTGCATACCTTTAATCCTAGCACTTGGGAGGCAGAGGAGGGGGATCTCTGTGAGTTCAAGGCCAGCCTGGTCTACAAAGTGAGTTCCGGGCCAGCTGGGGCTATAGGGACACCCAGTCTCAAAAAAAAAAAAAATTTTTAAAACCTACCTTAAACACAAAAGATATTAATAAGTTTTTGTGGTCTTTTTGAGACAGGGTCTCTATGTAGCCCCAGCTGTCCTGGAACTTGCTCTGTAAACCAGGCTGGCCTTGAACTCACAAAGATCCACCTTCCTCTGCCTCCCAAATGCTAGGATTAAAGGTGTGCACCACCATGCCCGGCAAAAGATATTAATAATTTAAACAAAACAAAATAGTGACTGGAGAGAGGGGTCAGAGGTTAAGAGTACTGGCTGCGCTTTCAAAGGACCTGAGTTCAAATCCCAATACCCACATGGTGGCTAACAACTGTCCATAACTCCAGTCCCCAGGGCATCAGTCATCCTCTTTCTGCCTCCATGGGTATTGCATAATGTACGTGCATTTAACATACAGGCAGGTAATAGATACACTCACACATGTAAAATAAAAACAACTAAAACATTCTTTTTTTCCTTAATTTTTTATTGAGCTTTTGTGCATTTCATACAATATTTCTTAATCAAGTTTATGCTCCACCCCCGTACTCATGTATTCTGCCATACATGTTAAGTCCTGTCTTGTATCTTTTTCTCAAGACTTTTTTTTTTAACTTTTTTGATTTAGAAGTTTACTGTTTGGATAAGTTCTTCGAGCAAATCTTTTTCTTTTTTTTTTTTTGAGACAGGGTCTCCCTGTAGCCCCAGCTGTCCTGGAACTAGCTCTGTAGACCAGGCTGGCCTTGAACTCACAAAGATCCACCTGCCTCTGCCTCCTGAGTGCTAGGATTAAAGGGGATTGTGCACCACCACACCCCGCTTTTTTTTTTTTTTTTTTTTCCTTAGTTTTTGTTTTTTTTTTCCCCATCACCAAAAGTTCTGGGATCACCAGTTTAAGTTCCATCAGGTTGTTTGAGTGACTGGGTATCCAGGACTCAAATCTACAGCATCTCTGAGTACTGGGGAGGTTAATCCACGGTCTTCATCTTCGTCTTGAGTCCTGGATCACAGGCTCCATCTCAGCCATCTTGAGGTGCTGGTAGATCCCAGTTCTATCTCAGCATCTTCAGTCCTGGGATCCCAGGCTCCATTCTGGCATTCTTGAGTGCATGGGTCACCAGTTCCATTCCGTGTCTGTTTGAGGTGCGATCAGTGGGTCTCCAGCTCAGAGGGGCTCCAAAAAGTTCAACTAAAACCATATTTAAAAAAAGAAATTAGGGGGCCTGGTAGAGATAGCCTTAGCGGTTAAGCGCACCGGACGCTCTTGCAGAGGATGGGTTCGATCCCCAGCACCCAAATGGCGGGTAAGAACCGTTCCGTAACCTCCAATTTCAGGAGACTCCAGTTCCAGGGGAATCTGGACCCTCTTCTGACCCGCAGATTTGGCACGACATGGGTGCACAGACTACATGCAAACAGTACATTTCATACACATTACAAAAATAAATAAAAAATAAACAGGTCATCATATGAAGAATTAACATATAGAGATCAACTCTATCAAATGTTCAATATACAAAAGTAGAAAAATAAATGGATCAAGAACTAGGAACATTTTTAGAACCAGGAACATTTTAATAAGGAAATACAGAGGTCAGCTTTACTGTATGTCAAAACTATATTATAATGTAGCAATTTAACCAGGATGGTATGGTGATTGAACAAGCACACTACTCAATGAGACATAGTAGGAAACAATAAACAATTCTAAGTATTTGCCAGGAACTTAACAACTGATATAGGAAAAGTTTCAAATTACTTCAGAAGAAGCATATTATCCAATAAGTATTATAGTAACAGGTAGAGAACCTTGGTGGAAAAGTCGAGTTAGAGCCCACACCATAGTTTGCACCAAAATGAATTCCAAAGGTTTTAAATATTTAAAACAAGAAAAAGAGATAAGATAAAAACACTAAGAAGAAAAATATAAGAAATGTGTCTTATATAACCTTAAAGTGTAGATAGAATTCTTATGAATTATGAAAACTCAGAGCTCATAACAAAATAATGATAAATTTCCTATGTAAAATCAAATTTTCTCACGGGGGAAAAAAATCCTATCATATGTTCCTTAGAAGAAGAGCAAACCAAACTGAAATATTTTCAGCCAGTATCACATTCAAGTAGCTACCTTACTCAGATACCTAGAAACCTTTTTAGCCAGGTGTAGTGGCTAGCCTGGGTACATAGTGAAAGGATCTCTTTAAAAAATAAAATAACAAGCCTTGCTTGGTGCCACAGGCCTTTAGTCCTGGCACTCAGGAGGCAGGGGCAGATGGAACTCTGAGTTCAAGGCCAGCCTGGTCTACATAGGGAGCTCTAGGCCAGCTGGGACTAAAAGGGAGACTGTCTCAAAAAGACAAAAAATAAAAGTATCATTTATCCATTTTTCTTTTTTTTTTTTTCAAAGGATAAAGTCTCTCCAGGCATGGTGGTGCATGCCTTTAATCCCACCACTCAGAGGCTGGCAGAATTCTGTGGGATTGAGGCCAGCTAGGTCTACACAGAGTTCCAGGCCAGCAGGGGCTATGAAAGGAAACAGCCAGAATTGACCAGAGTCAAGTCAACAGCTCCAAGAGAGTGGACTGTTTTACCTCTCAATCCACCTGTGCCCCTTCCTAAGCCTAGGGAACAACTTGCGGAAGAGGGGGCGTGCGGGTAGAATGTAAGGGCTGCCGATTGGGGTGAATGGGAACTACAGCAATTTAAGTCTGACACTCATTTGTTCAACTTTATTGAACAAACACCCTGTCACCCCCCACTGGATAGTGGGGCTGTAGTTGTTGGGCACAACAGCCTGCAGATAGGTTTGCATGAAGGGATGCTGTACTCATGATTATCACTTATAGCTAAAAATCGAAAAAAAAAAAAAAATCTGAGAGAAAGATGCAGGACAGTTATGCCAGAATCATGATCTGGGGATGGGGTGGGGGTGGGGGAGGGAAAGGAAAAAATAAGCCTTGAACTGAATGGAAAAATGATATAGGAATGCACAAAGCATCAATAAAAACTAATTAAAAAATAAATAAATAAATAAATAAAAATAAAAATAAAAAAATGCACCAACCTACATGCAGACAGTACACTCATATACATAAAAAATAATAAATAAAAATTTTTAAAAAACTGAGAAATAATGTGGCTTAGAGATGGCTCAGTGGTTAAGAACACTTACTGTAAAAAGAAAAGTCTCTAAGCTGTTAGTTCACAGAAAAAGAAATACAAATAGGTGTTCCATATGTCAAAAAATGCTATTGTTCTTAACAACAGAAATGCTAATTAAAACCACATGGGGAAACTTTTTTTTTCTGTTACTTCTGTAACGAACATCAAACATTTGATTAAAAACTGTGCACTCAGGCTGGAGAGATGGCCTAGCGGTTAAGAACGCCGACTGCTCTTGCAGAGGACCCAGGTTTGATCCCCAGCACCCACATGGTGGCTAAGAACCACCTTTGACTCCATTTCCAGGGGAATCCAACGCCCTCTTCTGACCTCCGTGGCATTGCACGACACGAGCGCACCAACCTACATGCAGACAGTACATTCACACACATACAAAAAATAAATAAATTAAAAAAAACAAAAACAAAAAAACTATGCGCTCTCGCAAGACCAAGCTTATGAACAACGAGGGAACAAGAGGTGTTCACCTGCCCTGCTCTTTTATCTCTGAACTATTGACTATTGAAAGATTGTGAGAGAGGGAAATTCACTGTCTTTAGTTTTGTGCCCTCTGCTGAGCCTACCAGGTTCCAACGAATAGCTCCAACCCACGGTGGGACAGACAGCCCTGGTCAATATCAGTGGGTCACAAAACAATAGTAACAAAATGAACAGACATGAACTTGAGAGAGATGTGTTGAAAGAAGGGAATTGCACAGAGGTGATAGGGAAGCAGGAGGTTACAGTGGTCAGTATGCATGTGTGCATGTGTGCAAATGTCTAAGAACAAATTTAATTAATAACTTTTTTATTTTATTTTATTTATTTTTGTATGTGTATGAATGTACTGTCTACACGCAGGTTTGTGCACCCGTGTGGTGCAAAGCCATGGAGGTCAGAAGAGGGCATTGGATTCCCCTGGAACTGGAGTTACAGATGGTTCTCAGCCGTCATGTGGGTGCCAGGGATCGAACCCAGGTCCTCTGCAAGAGCAGTCGGTGCTCTTAACCGCTAGGCCATCTCTCCAGCCCCAAATTAATAACTTTTTAAAAACTGTGCTAGCTGGGTGTGGTGGCACACACCTTTAATCCCAGCACTGGGGAGGCAGAGGCAGGCAGATCTCTGTGAGTTCAAGGCCAGCCTGGTCTACATAGCTAGCTCCAGGCCAGCTGGGGCTAGCAAGGGACTGTCTTGAAAAGACCAAAAAAATAAAAAATAAAAAAACTGTGCTAGAGGAGCTGGAGAGACAGCTCAGGGGTTAAGAGCACTGGGTTCTCCTGCAGAGGGTCCAGGTTCCGTTCCTAGTATACACATGGTGACTAACAATCATTTGTAACTCCAGTTCCAGATCATCTGATGCCCTCTTCTGGCCTCCACAGACATTAACAGTCATACACATAAAATAAAGAGAGCTTGAAGGATGACTCAGAAGTTAAAGACTGACTGCTCTTGCAGAGGACCAGAGTTCTTAGACAGTTTACAACTGCCTCTAACTCCAACAACAGGGATTTGTCCCTTCTTCTGACCTCTGTAGTCATGTGTATAAACACACACATACAAACATAACTGAAAATAAAAATAACTGGAAAAAAAACAAAAAAATTTAAGCTGCGCTGTTGAAGGTAGACAGAAAATGAAATTTTCATGTATTGTTGCTGTGAGTTTGATTTACAGAGAGTGGGCTGGCAATGATTACAAGTACTAAAGCTGTACAAAACTATGTCTTAGAAAATCAAATTGTAGCCGGGTGTGGTGGCACAAGCCTTTAATCACAGCATTTGGGAGGCAGAGACAGGCAGACCCCTCTGAGTTCAAGACCAGCCTGGTCTACATAGTGAGTTCTAGGACAGCTGGGGCTACAGAGAAACCTGTCAGAAGAATAAGAATAAGAATAAGAATAAGAATAAGAATAAGAATAAGAATAAGAATAAGAATAAGAATAAGAATAAGAATAAGAAAAAGAATAAGAAGGAGGAGGAGGAGGAGATGAGGAGGAGGAGGAGGAGGAAGACCGAAGAGGGAAGAAAAGAAAAGAAAAAAATCTTTGTCAAGACAAAAGAGGAAAAGATCTAAATTTCCGTTAAAACACAAGGAGATTGCTAAATCCATAAAGTATAATCTTAGCCAGTCACATAAAAAACGAATGAGGCTTGGGCTGGAGAGATGGCCTAGCAGTTAAGAGTGCCAACTGCTCTTGCAGAGGACCCGGGTTCGATCCCCAGCACCCACATGGCAGCTGAGAACCATCTTTAACTCCAGTTCCAGGGGAATCTGATGCCCTCTTCTGACCTCCGAGGCATTGCATGACACGGGTGCACAAACATGCATGCAGACAGTACATTCATACATATACGAAAATAAATTAAAAAAAAAAAATGAATGAGGCCACCAGAAACAGTGATACATTCCTGTAATCCCACTTACTTGAGAGACTGAGTCAAAAAGATTGCTTGAGCCCATGAGACCAGCTAGACTCCATTGCATAACTACAAAGAAATAAGGGTATTTTAATAAGTATGTACAAAGAAAATTTTCCAATATATGGAGGCAGGAAAGTTCCGTTCAGAGCTATATACACAGTGTGGCAACCTGACATAAATGCTAGTACACACTTATAAATGCTTGTGTATACATGAAAGGCACACTAAATGCCAACATGGCTTGTCACCAGGGAAAGCAATTATGTAGGCTGAGGGTCAGGAATACTAGACTATCTTCTCCTTCATATACCCTTCTGTGACTTAAAAAAATAATTATTCTTTATTATATATGTAACTGTATTGTCTTCATGTATGTAAGTGTGTCTATGTCATGCAATGCCCACAAAGGTCAGAAGAAGGCATCAGATCCCCTGGAGCTAGAGTTATGGATGGTTATTAGCTGCCATGTGGGTGCTGGGATTTGAACTCAGGTCCTGTGCAAGAGCAGTCAGTGCTCTAAACTGATGAGCCATCTATCCAGCTCACCCCTTTGTGACTTAAGAATTTTATTGTTATAAGCCTAGATGCCCTTCCTGAGATGCAGCTGTGGCTGCCACGGAGCTTATTATCATCCGCTCCGGTCCTGACTCACCGCTGTTTGCTCGAGTCGAGGAACGAGTCGGTCAAGAAGCCAAGCCTCAGCCATGGCGTTTTAAAGATACCGGGAAGACCCCCGTGGAACCGGAGGCGGCGATTCACCAGATTTGGATCACTCTGACCAGCCGCAACGTGGAGTCTCTGGAGAAGGTGTGTGCCCACTTGATCAGAGGAGCGAAGGAAAAGAACCTGAAAGTCAAAGTCCCTGTTCGCATTCCCACCAAGGCCTTGAGAATCACTACAAGAAAAACACCTTGTGGTGAAGTTTCCAAGACATGGGACCGCTTCCGGATGAGAATCCATAAGCGACTCATTGACCTTCACAGTCCTGACATTGTCAAGCAGATTACTTCCATCAGCATTGAAGTCACTATTGCAGATGCTTGAGTCAACTGTTTTAATAAATCGACTTAACCAGTTGTTAAAAAAAAAAAAGCATAGATGCCTTCAAAACTGCAATAATTTTAAAGAAATGATACATAAAGGAGGTATCAAAGGCTATGATGGACTTTCAAAGAGCGTGAATGCACGATTCTGAGATGTTAAGCATTTTGCTTAGTGTCAAACAACAATTATTTTTAAGATCATTATTTCTGTCTTCTGATTTGAGTTTTTTGCTTTGTTTTGTTTTGTTTTGTTTTGTTTTGCGCTGTGAGTACTGAACCCATAACCTCACCCTCTAACACTGAGCTATATCAACAGCCTTGAGAAAGACTTTTTCTAGTTGACTCCAGCATGGGAGCTGATCTCACTATGTTTTGCTGATCTCAAAGTAGGAACAGAGCATTCTCAAAAGAAAATTCAATAAGTAAATAAATTCATATATAAATATAAACACAAAACAACTAGACAGTCAAGCATCACTTGATGATGGAGATATAGTTTGAGAACCATTTCGTTGGCTTTGACTTCATCTTTGAATAAATATCACAAAGAGACTTATGCAAATGTACATGGTCAGTCACTTAGTGTGGCCTCTTTTGTTGTAATTATTAACACATATTAACCATGCAAGTTAGTGGGATTGTGCATGATATTTCTATTGAGGGATCATCACCCATTGATCATGCCTGTGCATGTTGCTTCTATGTTCTCTCCTTCCTCGCTCTTCTGCCACACATCTGGCTTATTGCACTTACCTCACCTCCTTCAATTTCATCCATTTTCCTGCAAGTCAAAGGATTTTACTGCTCTTTGTAGCAGAGCAGCACTCTATCGTGGCCATGTGCTGCTATATTCTCCTGGAACCTTGGCTATTGTTAACACAATAAACATTCATGTGGAGGTATCTGGTATGATGACCACATTCTATTCAGATATGTGGCCAAGAGTGGAATGGGTAAATCATATAGTAGTTCTAATTTTAGTGTATTTTTTAGAAACCTCCATGCTGTTTTCCATAATGGCTGCACTAATTTATATTTTCCCTAGAGTATGAGGGTTTCTTTCCTTCACATCTTTACAAGATTGTGTTTGTTGTTTGCAGGGTCTTTTTTTTATGATTGTCATCTTAAATGGTATGAGATGGACTATTGTCATACTTCTGTTTTACAATTTCCAGATGGCTAGATATATTAACATGTTTTCATAATTTTTGGACACTTATACNTGAGAAAGACTTTTTCTAGTTGACTCCAGCATGGGAGCTGATCTCACTATGTTTTGCTGATCTCAAAGTAGGAACAGAGCATTCTCAAAAGAAAATTCAATAAGTAAATAAATTCATATATAAATATAAACACAAAACAACTAGACAGTCAAGCATCACTTGATGATGGAGATATAGTTTGAGAACCATTTCGTTGGCTTTGACTTCATCTTTGAATAAATATCACAAAGAGACTTATGCAAATGTACATGGTCAGTCACTTAGTGTGGCCTCTTTTGTTGTAATTATTAACACATATTAACCATGCAAGTTAGTGGGATTGTGCATGATATTTCTATTGAGGGATCATCACCCATTGATCATGCCTGTGCATGTTGCTTCTATGTTCTCTCCTTCCTCGCTCTTCTGCCACACATCTGGCTTATTGCACTTACCTCACCTCCTTCAATTTCATCCATTTTCCTGCAAGTCAAAGGATTTTACTGCTCTTTGTAGCAGAGCAGCACTCTATCGTGGCCATGTGCTGCTATATTCTCCTGGAACCTTGGCTATTGTTAACACAATAAACATTCATGTGGAGGTATCTGGTATGATGACCACATTCTATTCAGATATGTGGCCAAGAGTGGAATGGGTAAATCATATAGTAGTTCTAATTTTAGTGTATTTTTTAGAAACCTCCATGCTGTTTTCCATAATGGCTGCACTAATTTATATTTTCCCTAGAGTATGAGGGTTTCTTTCCTTCACATCTTTACAAGATTGTGTTTGTTGTTTGCAGGGTCTTTTTTTTATGATTGTCATCTTAAATGGTATGAGATGGACTATTGTCATACTTCTGTTTTACAATTTCCAGATGGCTAGATATATTAACATGTTTTCATAATTTTTGGACACTTATACTTCTTTTGAGAGGTATCTATTCAGAACATTTGTTTATTTTTTATTGTATTACTTGGATCGGTCTCTTGCTGCTGCTTGGACTTTGTGCTTAAATTTTTCTATTGGGCATTTGTACACTTCACTCAATGGTTCCTAATCAAATTTAGCCCTCCTCCATCTCCCAATCCCCCATCAGAATTCAGGCATTACATCATCCAATTTCAGTTCTACCAAGTCAAACTTTTTTTTTAATTTTTATTTATTTTATTATGTGTATGAATGTACTGACTGCATGTAGGTCTGTGCACCCGTGTCGTGCAGTGCCGCGGAGGTCAGAAGAGGGTGTCAGATTCCCCTGGAGCTGGAGTTAGAAACGGTTCTCAGCCGCCATGTGGGTGCTGGGGATTGAACCCGGGTCCTCTGCAAGAGCAGTCATTGCTCTTAACCGCTGGGCCATCTCTCCAGTTCCCCAAGTCAAACTTTTGAACGCAGATGTCCTTCTGTGCAATTCATCCACTGGAGTCTAGTCAGCACATCTAGGTAAGGCATACTCCCCTTCAGCCAGCAGTAATCAGTCTCCTGTAGTTCTCAGTCCAAGGCCAGTCCCCAACCCATTTCTCTTGCTCCACTCTGAGACCTGGTCTGAGTTGGCATGTGGCCCTTGCCTGATGCCAGTATTGCCACAAGTTCACATGTGCAAGCTTCCAGTAGTCTGTAAGCCTCTGCTTCTCCACATTCATGCACCAACCCTGGCTCTTGCAATCTTTCTGCCTCCTCTTCTGCAATGATCCCTGAGCCGTGGGTGAGTGAGGTTTAACATAGGAGTCCTATCCAGGGATACACACTCTGGAAGCTCCCATTCTTTGAAGCTTGAGGTCTCTGTGTATTTAGGACACTAATCTTATCTTAGATGAAGAGCTGACAAAGGTTTTCTCCCATTCTGTAGTTGTTTTCTTTGTTGTGCAGATTTTTAGTGGCTATATCCTTTTTTTGTTTTTGTTTTGTTTGTTTGTTTGTTTTGTCTTTTTGAGACAGGGTCTCCCTGTAGCCCCAGCTGTCCTGGAATTTGTTCTGTGGACAAGGCTGGCCTTGAACTCACAACGATCCGCCTGCCTCTGCCTCCCAAGTGCTAGGATTGAAGGCATGCGCCACCACACCCGGCAGTGGCTATATTCTTATTTGTCTGTTCTTCCTTTTGTGTTTGTGCTTAAGAGTCCAGGAATTTGTTGCCTGTGCCAATATCATGAAGTGTTTTCCCAGAGTTTTCCTTCAGCAGGTTCAAAATGTCAGGTCTTACATTAAAGTCTTTGGTCCATTTTGATTTGATTTATTTGTGCAATGAGAGCCAGGTCATTTGTATTCTCTATGTGGATATCAAAATTAACTAACAAATTTGTCAAAGATAACTAACTCAATAAAATTATCACGTCAGCAGCCTGAAAGGACAACCATAACACAAAGATATCACACATCAGCCTCCCACACAGAAATTATGGAATAGGACAAAACTTGCCTGGGGATGTATCTCAGTGGTAGAATATTTGTTTAGCAAGTACCGAAAGATAAAGTAAAACAAAATAAGGTAAAATTTATTTATTTATTTTTGTCTTTTTGAGACAGGGTATCCCTGTAGCTCTGGCTGTCCTGGAACTCACTCTGTAGACCAGTCTGGCCTTGAACTCACAGAGATCTGCCTGCCTCTGCCTCCCAAGTACTGGGATTAAAGGCATGCACCACCATGCCTGGTAATAAGGTAAAATTTAAAACACTGAGAATACATGGAGCTGAGAGGTGGAGAGGAACTTACCATTAGTGAGTGAGAGAAAAGATTTTCACCCTATCTACAAAACAGTCTAGTAGTACCTATTAAAATTTCTTATTTTATATGTGTGTTAGATCCTTATTGACACTTTTAGAAGTATATTACAGGGCCAGCAAGATGGGCCAGTGGTTAAAGGTACTTGTCACCAAGCCTGATGACCTGAGTTAGACTCCTGAGGCTCACATGGTAAAAGGAGAAAGCTGACTCTCACCAGGTGTCCTCTGACCTCCACGTGCATGCTGAGGTGCTCGCAGCACATGCACACCCAAAACAAGTATAAGAAAAAAAATATATTTAGAGAAGTATATTATAGATGAAATACACATGGTAAAAACCAGAAGGCAGGACTAACAGGGCGAAGAGAGGGAACCAGCTGGAAAGAATAAGGGTCACAGAAGAGAATGATGGAGGGAGAGACCAGGTGAGAAAACCTTGTGTGTGTGTGTGTGTGTGTGTGTGTATGTGTGTGTGTGTATGTGTGTGTGTCTGTGTGTGTGTGTCTGTGTGTGTCTGTGTGTGTCTGTGTGTGTGTCTGTGTGTGTGTGTGTCTGTGTGTGTGTCTGTGTCATGATGAACCCATTACTTTGCATACTAACCTTAAAATATATTTTTTTATGTTTTGGCATTCACATTTTCCCCTTTAATTTTATTTTTCTCTAAAATATGAATACATATCTTCTAGCCATATCCGGTAGTTACAATGTCTGAAAATAAGTGGTAGGTCAATTCTAGGGCCCATTAAGCAACAGTTACAGCACAGTTACTTTCAGATAAAAGGAAATAAAACAATAATGTTAGCCGGGCGTCGTGGCGCATGCCTTTAATCCTAGCACTTGGGAGGCAGAGGTAGGCGGATCTTTGTGAGTTCAAGGCCAGCCTGTTCTACAGAGTGAGTTCCAGGCCAGCTGGGGCTACATGGAGACCCTGTCTCGAAAAGACCAAAAAAAAACAAAAAACAACAACAACAATAATGTTGCTCAGCTTGCCTTTCAATGGGGTATTTGGTGCTAGCATCCACAAATGAGGAAAACCATTCCCTGTTTGTTGTTCTGGGACTGGGTTACTTCACTTAGCATAATGCCTTCTAGTTCCATCCATTTACCTGCAAAGCTCATGATGTCATCTTTCTTTACCGCTGCATAGAACTCCATTGTGTAGATGTACCAAAATATAATTTTTAAAGACTAATCCATATATGTATTATAGGGAAGTAGGATAGGAACAGAAACATGATACATATAGACAGTGGCTTTACTTTGAGTCCTACACTCAAATCTTTTCCTGTCCAGCGTGTTCCTCACTCTTGCTGGTAACAGTTGAGATTCTCATCTACTTCTGTCTCCTTCGCTTTATTAAACAACTCTCCTTCCTCTAAAACCACCCTGTAAAATCTCTAGTCTTCACTATTACAACCATCTGACTTGTCTGTTACTCCAACTAACCTGATGTGGGTGACCACTCCCGAAATGCCATAGGGCAGACTGAAGTCCCTGGCACATGCAAGCCTCATGCCTCAGCTGGCTTGCTCTGCTGTTCAGAGACATTGCCCCTGAGAAGATGTCAGTAAGCAAGGAGAATGTATACTATCTTCCCCGTCACTCTTCCTCTTCAGGTGGAAAGTGGACACTTTCTCCACCTTGTCTATTCTCTCAACTGTGTGTTGAGTCTCACATTATTTCAGTGCCTCAAAGACACGGTGTATGAAACATTCTCTCAGATCCTAGCAGAGAGAGTTCTCAAAGGAAGAAATTAAAATGGCTGTGCTGGATAGCTTTAGTGTCAACTTGACACACCTGGGTTGAGGGAGCCTCAATTGGGGAATTTCCTCCATTGGACTGGCCTGTGGCCATGTCTGTAGGGCATTTTATTGATCGTTGAGTGATGTGGGAGGGCCCAGCCCATTGTGGGTGGTACCACCCCCGGGGCAGGTGGTCCTGTGTTATATAAAGGCAGTTGGAGCATGGGCCAAGGGAGCAAGCCAGTAAGCAGTGTTCCTCCATGGCCTGTGCTTCAGCTCCTGCCTCCAGGTTCCTGCCCTGAGACCCTACCTTGTAAGTGATGACTATGTGACCCAGAAGATGTAAACCAAATAAACCCTTTCCTCCCGGAGTTGGTACTGGTCAGAGTGTTTTGTCACAGTGATTGAAAGGAAAATAGAACAATGGCAAATAAATATCTTTAAATGGTTCAACATCCCTAGCCATTAGGGACATGCAAATTACAATGACCTTAATATTTCTCTTAGCCAGTCAGAATGGCTAAGATAAAACAAATGCTGGAGAGGATACAGGAAAAGGGGAACCCTCATTCACTGCTGTGGGACCACAAAACGGTACAGCCACTGTAGGAATCAGTATGGAGAAATCTCAAAAGACTAAAAAGTCAATCTATCATATGACTCAGGTGTATCACTCTTTGGCATACACCCAAAGGACTCCATATCCTACTACAGAGATACTTGTTCAGCCATGTTCATTGCTGCTCTTTTCACAATGCATAGGAAATGGAAATAAACTAAATGTCCTTCAAGGGATGAATGGATAATAAAAATGTAAATTTGCAGGTAACTGGAAGGCACTAGAAACCATTATACTGAGTGAAGTAACGCAGTCTCAGAAAAACAAATGGCAGGTCTTCTCCCCTACTGGTAAGTCTCTTGTGTACGTGTTTAATCTCCCGCTTCGCCTTCACTTGTGAATGTGTCCTCTTCCTTCACCTCCATATTTGACCCCACATGTAACTATTGAGTTATTATCTCTTTCCTTCCTGAAAACAATTTAAAAGAATCTTCTAAATTAATGGTTTACACTTCCTTATCTCTCTTTCATCATCTCTCAGCTCACTGAAATTCACATCTGTCACCAGCCCATCAATAATGATCATGAACAGTATGTTCTTTTCTTT
>VZQC01015068.1:215557-252080 GCA_009823505.1 Rhizomys pruinosus
AAAAAAAAAAAAAAAAAAAAAACAGGCCCAGCTAACTGCAGGTCATGATGTAAGTGTGAAGTCCTGAGCAGCACGAAGCCCTGCCCTGCACGAAGGCCTCACCCATCTTCTACAGCTTAGATTCTCTTGTTCATGCAGTGAACAGTGTTCCATACAATAACATTTCATCTGCAAAGAGCTACTATCAGGACAAAACAGGGGGCGGCACCACGATCTCCATCGTGTTGCGTGTATATTACATCAGTCCCCAGACAAGCCCTTCAGGACATCACTGACATTACTCCGTCCTTGCATGGATGTCTTCAGATTAGTTCAGAATATAATGCAGAAATATAACACAAATAATATTTTTAATTTCAATATGTCTTATTTGATTTTTATTTTTAATTGATACATAATAATTGCACATAATTATGGGGTACAGTATAGGTTTAAAGCCGGTAATGATCTAGTTGGAGTCAGTATTATCCATCATCTCTGGCACTTGGAAGCATTCACTGTCTTGTCTAGCTATTTTGGAATCTACAAGAAACTTTCAACCATAGGATAATTATTGATTACTCTTGTTGCCCCACTGAGCTACAAAGAACTAGAAACTACTAGTACTAGTCAATCTAACTATTAGCCAACCTCTACCATCCCTTCAACTCCCCTAGACTCTGTAACCACTATAATATGCCCTACAGCGTATTTCTTTTTTTTTTTCCATATTTCTCTTTGATACTCTATTCCATTGTCTAGATCTGCTCTTTAAATTGGTAATATAAATCTTTTTCTTTTTTGTATTTTTGAGACAGGGTCTCCCTTTAGTCCCAGCTGGCCTGGAACTTGCTATGTAGACCAGGCTGGCCTTGAACTCACAGAAATCCACCTGCCTCTGTCTCCTGAGTGCTGGGATTAAAGGTGTGCACCACCGTGCCCATCGATAATATGAATCTTTTTTTTTTTTTTTGGTCTTTTCAAGACAGGGTCTCCCTGTAACCCCAGCTTCCTGGAACTCACTCTGTAGACCATGCTGGCCTTGAACTCACAGAGATCTACCTGCCTCTGCCTCCCAAGTGCTAGGATTAAAGGCTTGAGCCATCACACCCGGCATGTGTCTCTTGTTTTTAATCCCCCTAATTATGAGCTAATGAAAACAACTAGAAAAAATTATTTTTGTTTTTTTATTTTTTATTTCGTGTATATAAGCTTCTGACAGAATTGTATGTAAATGCAATTATGCATGTGTAATAGCCATGGAGGCCAGAAGAGGGTGTTGGCTCTCCTGGAACTAGGGTTATTTAGGTTCTCTTACAAGAGCAACCAGTATTCTTAACTGCTGACTCAACTCTCCAGCACCAAATACTTTTGATTTCTTATATTTTAGTCATCAATTTACTATCTTAGATTGTTAAAATATAGCAGTAGAAAATTTGTAGGTCATGTGCTATAGTCAACGTGAACTATAAAGACCAACGTGACCACTGAATGTTGTCAAAAAGACAACTCTCTACTGAGTGCTGCTTTGACTACCTTCCAACAGTATCTTCTCTCCCTCTCTGTAGCCAAACTCTAAGAAGAAAAGAAAGTTTTCTCACTTTTGAGGTGTTAGTGTCTAAAATAGTTTGCCCGTCCTTATAAACTTCTGTAAACTTTCCTCTGGGAAAAACGCAATTCAGTAATAACAATCACAAAATTAATAAGAAAAATCACACATTGACAAAAGAAAACTGTCACGCATTGGCCTGTCATAACCACATTACAAAAGCTTATTTCAAAAAAACAGGCCCTTTTATGTGAAAAAAAAAAANAATAGTGTCAGTATTCATAAGACCTATACAAATTCAATCAGACAAAAACCTAGCATAGAGCTGGAGAAATGGACACCAGGCCCCAACTTGAGCTGAAGAACGATTGGCAACTGATTACTGTTGGGAGAAGGAGAATTTATCTTCTTTAAGGGAGAGTCCCTAGATAGGCTGATTAGACCCCAGTAGCTGAACTTGGGCTGAGGGGCATCTTTGTACACAATCTTGACTTGATAGGCCTTAACATAATATGATAGACTCTATTAAATCAGGGGGAACTTTAGGAGGTGCAGATATGGGAGGATGTATAAAGATGTTTAAAATGCTTTATATGAAATGCACAAAATTAAATAAAAATATAGATTAAAAAGAATTAAATAGTACTTTCTATAAAAAGTACATTAGTACAGTGCTTACCATACAATACTTCCTAAATTGGAGCTTATTAAGCTGTACCATCATTATGATTATTACCAATTATAATATTATCAGAGGGAGCAATGACAAGTCTACGGTAGCAACCTAATATTTAGACCACAAAAGTCTTACACTAGGTTGTATGCCAAGGTCCCCTAAAGATATTTCAAAGAAAATTTCAACAACATCATGAGACAAACTATAAATGAAAGGTAAAAATAAAACATGGAAAGTCTATTCCAAGCCTTAGAAGATTTAGATGCTACAAAGATGCATAATCAGCAGGAATAGAAAAAGAAACTGGAAAGAGCTATGATTTGGGTGGGAAAACAAATTATTAATTTAATTTTGGAAAACATCTTTGGTACTTACAGTATTTCCAAGTGGTTATCTATTCATTCATACTTAACAATATTATTGTAAGGTCCATGAGACATGAATAAAATGATTGCTTAGGATAACTAAAGGAGAATATATTTGAGGCCCTCATGATAGATAGACTTTTCCAAGTGGTATAATAAGGAAAGAGAGTAAAGGTGAATAATAGAGACTGAAATAATAGCCAACATTATGGAATAAGAAAATGAAACTATAGGAAAAGTTTGAGAAGTGAAGGAAAAAAATATGCAGTATTTTTTTTTTTTTGGTCTTTTCAAGACAGGGTCTCCCTGTAACCCCAGCTTCCTGGAACTCACTCTGTAGACCATGCTGGCCTTGAACTCACAAAGATCCGCCTGCCTCTGCCTCCCAAGTGCTAGGATTAAAGGCGTGTGCTACCACCGGTGATAATATAAATCTTAAAGAGTCTCAATGAAGACCCAGCAGGAAAGCGTACATCCCCAGAGGGATGTTAATCTTCTATCTAGTGCCACATCAAAGCAGGTTTACATACTCATGGCTGAGCAAACAAACACCCAAGAGGCTTCTTTTCCTCTTTTTAAAGCTCTATGACAGATCTGAGCCTCAGGACAGATGGGCTATTCATCCGTGTATGGCCTTCTTACAGATCCACTGCAAAGGAACCTCACAGCTAGAGGCTTGAAGGCCAAATTTGTTGATGGCCCCACACTTCTGTACCAAACTGTTGGAAAGAATCCTGAAAGGAATCAGAGAAGTCAATCACTTATAATAGCATGTACAATAAAAAACTTGAAAGGCATGACAGAAAAAGTTGACTCTGTCTCTTGTTCCAATCCCTCAGGTCCCCAAACAGGATAAGAATAAAAATTGCAAAAAAAAAAAAAAAGAATGAAAATTGCTTGTCAGGGGTCTAGAGAGATGGCTCAGAGTTTAAGAACATTTGCTGCTCTTCCAGAGAACCCACATTCGAATCCCAGGACCCACATGGCAGCTAACAAGCATCCGTAACTCCAGTTCCAGGGGATTTGACACCCTGACCTCTATGGGCATTGCAAAACACAGGTGCACTTACATACAGGTATGCAATACATTCATACACATAAAATAAAAATAGTAAAATATTTGTAATTGTTCATTCACCTCTGAAACCCCATCACCACTGTGCATTTCATTCCCTGTTCTCTCTCTCTCTCTCTCTCTCTCTCTCTCTCTCTCTCTCTCTCTCTCTCATCTATTTCATAAGCCCAAGGTTTTTTTAATTTATTATTATTTTATGTGTATGAATGTACTGTCTGCATGTAAGTTGGTGCACCCGTGTCGTGCAATGCTGTGGAGGTCAAAAGAGGGCATCGGATTCCCTAGAACTGGAGTTAAAGACGGTTCTTAGCTGCCATGTGGATGCTGGGGATCGAACCCATGTCCTCTGCAAGAGCAGTCAGTGCTCTTAACCACTGCACCATCTCTCCAGCCCCAAGCTCAAGTTTTTTCCTTCCTTTTTCCTCTTTTTTTTTTCCTCCCTCCTTCAAAACTTTACCTTGAGTTTAGTGCTGATCCATCTTCCCACGTCCAATCATGAGTGTTCCTCAGGCCAATCCAGTGGAAGTCCTGGTTTAGGGACTCTTGGAAGAAGTACTAAGGAAGAGATTGAAGTTGATGCATAAAGACGACAAAGACCAGAAAAAGCAGAGACCTCCTGAGGACATCCAGTAATTATTCTCCCAGTCTCCCTCATGACAGTCAAAGGATGAGATGGTTGCATAGACCCCCAAATCATGCTGAAACCACAACCTCCAATGTGGCAGTATCTAAAGGTAGGTCCTTTAGGAGATAATTAGGTCCCATGATAGGATTCATGACCTTACAATAGGACAAGGGTTCGTGTTCTCTCTCTCTGAGGTGAAGACACGGGGAGAGACACCTGATATGGGGGGCAAGGAGCCCTCTTCAGGAACCAAAGCTGCTGGGACTCTGACCTTAGACCTCCCATCCTCTAGAACTATGAGACAAATGTCTGTGAAACCATTTTATTATAATGACCTGAACTGAAACACACAACCCTCCAAATAACTAATCCTTCCTGTGGTCTGCAGTTCCACTAGAGTTTCTGATTTCTAATTCTAGTAGAGATCTGTCTATTGCAAGCAGCAACAGCTTCCCAGAATTGACCTTTTGTTTATAAGCACAAGCTTACAGATAACATAGTGTTGTACCCTCCCTTCCATTGCAACTTCCTTTCTGATTAGATGGAGTAACAGATAGGAAATTATGATCAACCTCATGGCTATTTGCTTCCACTGAACTCTCATTTTCCAAGTCCTTATGAATCTTGTATGCAAGTGGGGTAGGCGAAGTTCTTAAGACAGCAAGCCTTGCCGGGCGTGGTGACGCATGCCTTTAATCCTAGCACTTGGGAGGCAGAGGCGGGCGGATCTCTGTGGGCTCAAGGCCAGCCTGGACTACATTTGAACTCCAGGCCAGCTGGGCTAAAAGGGAGACCTGTCTCAAAAAAAAAAAAAAAAAAAAAAAGACAGCAAGCCTTAAAAAAAAAAAAAAAAGACAAGCCTTTATTTTTTTTTTTTTAATGTGTATGAATGTACTGTCTGCAATGTAGGTCTGTGCACCCGTGTCGTGCAACTGCCTCGGAGGTCAGAAGAGGGGTTGGAATCCCCTGGGACTGGAGTAAAAAACGGTTCTTCTAGCCGCCCAATGTGGGGTGCTGGGGATCGAACCCGGGTCCTCTGCAAGAGCAGTCTGAGCTCTTAACCTCTAGGCCATCTCTCCAGACCCCAAAAAGACAAGCCTTATAATAGTTAAACTAATTACAACCATATATGTGTTGTGCTACCCAAGAAGCAAAGATAAAGAATGCTTTGCTCTATAGAGTTGTGCAATCAAATAAACATGTTTATACCCTAAGGAAACCACCCTGAATGTTAAACAAAATAAAGGATAAATCCATCAAGATTGCAATAAGATTTATCCTTTATTGGTTACTTGGTTAGTATTAGTATAAGAGGAATTGGGCTTTTTTTTTTCCCGTCTTTTTGAGACAGGGTCTCCCTTTAGTCCCAGATGGCCTAGAGCTCACAGACATCAGCCTGCCTCTGCCTCCGTAGTGCTGGGATTAAAGGAGTGAGCCACCACACCTTTAAAAGCTGAAATTGGTTTTAATATATATTTATTTTTTTTAAATTTATTTTTTGTATGTGTATGAATGTAACTGGTCTGATGTAGGTTTGTGCACCCGTGTCGTGCAATGCGCGGAGGTCAGAAGAGGGGTCTCGGATCCCCTGGAACTGGAGTTCTCGCTGGAATTGGAGTTACAGAGCTCTTAGGCCGCCATATGGGTGCTGGGGATCAAACCCGGCTCCTCTGCAAGAGCAGTTGGTGCTCTTAACCGCTGTGCTATCTCTCCAGCCCCGGCTTTTAATATTTTTTAAGGACAGTTTAATTAGTTTGAAATTTGGATTTGATTATTGAATCACTTCTTTTATTACATTTTAAAAGGATCAAAGTAGCTGAATGATTTATTTGGAAGAAAACTGTCTTTTATTCAGAAGTTAAGAAAACCCAGTGAAATTTCAACTCCATTGTTATTATAATGCCACTAAATGTTCTATTCTGCTGTTATTGTTTTTTTTAATATTTCTATTCCTGGAAAGATGGGTTGCCTTCAGAGAAAGAACTGCAGGCTCTGCTGTTAGCTGCCTTCCTTTATCTTACTGTACTCTTAACCAACAAGAACAAAGATCTTTCTATTAAGGTGAAGTGAGAATCAATTCTCCCATGTGCCCAGGGAAGCCAGGCATTAGATGAGTCTACTGTGCCAGTCAGAACAGCCTCTATGTTCTCTTCATTGTATTTCAGTTTCTAAAATCTTTAATTTTTACTGTAAATACAAAGCCTGGTATAACCCACTTACTCACTTGTCAACCACTTACTCTCCAAGTTCCAGCCACATGAACCTTCTTTGTGTTCCTTTACCAAACCAGGAACACTCTTGGATTAGGGTCTTTGCATAGCTTTTACTTCTACCTGTAATATCCCCTAGAATTTCACATGGCCGTCATCACTCAGAAGGCTGAGTCTTGATTTTTTTTGGTAGTGAAAGTGTACTGTTTTTTTTCAGACAGGGTTCCCTGTAGCCCTGCTGGCTGTGGAACTTACTTATGTATAAACCTGCTAGCCTTGAACTCACAGATCACTTGCCTCTGCCTCCTCCAGAGTCCAGTGCTGGGATTTAAAGGTGTGCACCTCCCATGCCCAGCATATTTAATTTTTTTAACACAATCGATACCAACAATATACTGATACTAATGTTCCAGAGAGAAGAGAGAAAACACAAGCATTCAATAATGAGCTTTTTGTCTTATCCAAGAAATTCTATCTTTAAAAAATAACTCCAATTCTGTTCAATACTATGGCTTGGAACTTTATTTTTTCCATGATAAAAATATAATTTCAGGGGCTGGAGAAGATGGCCTCAGCAGTTTAAGAGTGGCTTGACTCTCTTGCAAGAGGACCCGAATTTGATTCCTAGCACCCAACATGGTGGCTTAATAACCGCCTTTAACTCCAGTTTCCAGGGGAATCTGATCCCAGCATTGTAAGCGACACAGGTGCAACCTAATTACAGATAGTACATTCAATACACATAAAAATAATAAGTAAATTTTTATTAATTAAAAAAAATTTTTTTTTGGGGGGGCTGGAGAGAAGGCTAGTGTTAAGAGCGCCGACCGCTCTTGCAGAGGACCCGGGTTTCGATCCCCAGCACCCGACATGGCGCTGAGACCGTCTGAAACTCCAATTCCAGAGAACTCAAGTTCCAGGGGNGAGATGGTTGCATAGACCCCCAAATCATGCTGAAACCACAACCTCCAATGTGGCAGTATCTAAAGGTAGGTCCTTTAGGAGATAATTAGGTCCCATGATAGGATTCATGACCTTACAATAGGACAAGGGTTCGTGTTCTCTCTCTCTGAGGTGAAGACACGGGGAGAGGCACCTGATATGGGGGGCAAGGAGCCCTCTTCAGGAACCAAAGCTGCTGGGACTCTGACCTTAGACCTCCCATCCTCTAGAACTATGAGAAAATGTCTGTGAAACCATGTTATTATACTGACCTGAACGAAACAACAACCTCCAACTAACTAATCCTTCCTGTGGTCTGCAGTTCCACTAGAGTTTCTGATTTCTAATTCTAGTAGAGATCTGTCTATTGCAAGCAGCAACAGCTTCCCAGATGACCTTCTTTGTTTTTACTAAGCACAAGGCTTAAGATATAAAATAGTGTTGTCCTCCTTCAATGCAACCTTCCTTTCTGATTAGATGAGTAACCAAGATAGTAAAATATGAAAACATCATGGCTATTTGCTCATGAACTTCATTTTCCAATTCCTTATGAACTTATGCAAGTGGGGTAGGCGGAAGTCTTAAGACAGCAATGCCTGCCAGCGTGGTGGCGCATGCTTAATCCTAGCACTTGGGAGGCAGAGGCGGGCGGCGATTTTAGCTTGGGCTAAAGGCCAGCCTGGTCTTACGAGTACCATCAAGGCCAGCCGGGACTAAAAGGGAGACCCTGTTCAAAAAAAAAAAAAAAAGACCGCAAGCCTCTAAAAAAAAAAAAAAGACCAGACTTATTTTTTTTTTTTTTTGTAATGTGTATGAATTTACTGTCTGCAGTAGGTCTGTGCACCCGGTCGTGCAATTCAGGTGGAGGTCAGAAGAGGGGCGTTGGATCCCCTGGAACTGGATTTCTGGAATTGGAGTTAAAGGACGGTTCTCAGCCGCCATGTGGGTGATGTGGGATCGAACCGGGTCCTCTGCAAGAGCAGTCTGAGCTTCTAACCTCGTAGGCCCAGCTCTCCGCACCCCAAAAAGACAAGCCTTATAATAGTTAAACTAATTACAACCATATATGTGTTGTGCTACCCAAGAAGCAAAGATAAAGAAGTTTGCTCTATAGGAGTTGTGACAATCAATAAACATGTTTATACCCTAAGGAAACCACCCTGAATGTTAAACAAAATAAAGGATAAATCCATCAAGATTGCAATAAGATTTATCCTTTATTGGTTACTTGGTTAGTATTAGTATAAGAGGAATGGCTTTTTTTTTTTCCAGTCTTTGAGACAGTGGTCTTCCTTTAGTCCCAGAGAGCCTGGAGCTCACAGATCATCAGCCTGCCTCTGCCTCCATGTGCTTGGATTAAAGGAGTGCGCCACACACACACCTTTAAAAGCTGAATTAGGCTTTTAATATATTTTTCATTTTTCAATTTACTTTTTGTATGTTATGAATGTTCTGTCCTTGACTGTGGTTTGGTGCACCGTGTCGTTGCAATTTGCCGCGGAGGTCAGAAGAGGGTCTCGGATTCCCCTGGAACTGGAGTTCTCTGGAATTGGAGTACAGGACAGCTTCTTACCTCTTATGGGTGCTGGGGATCAAACCGGCTCCTCTGCAAGAGCAGTTTGGTGCTCTTAACCGCTAGGGCTATCTCTCCAGTCCCTGGCTTTTAACAATTTTTTAAGGACAGGTTTAATAGTTGATTTGGATGACTTATTTGAAAACTCTCTTTTTACATGTTAGAATCATAGTAGCTGATGATTTATTTGGAAGAAAACTGTCTTTTATTCAGAAGTTAAGAAAACCCAGTGAAATTTCAACTCCATTGTTATTATGATGCCACTAAATGTTCTATTCTGCTGTTATTGTTTTTTTTAATATTCTATTCCTGGAAGATGGTGCCTTCAGAGAAAGAAACTGCAGGCTCTGCTGTTAGCTGCCTTCCTTTATCTTACTGCACTCTTAACCAACAAGAACAAAGATCTTTCTATTAAGGTGAAGTGAGAATCAATTCTCCCATGTGCCCAGGGAAGCCAGGCATTAGATGAGTCTACTGTGCCAGTCAGAACAGCCTCTATGTTCTCTTCATTGTATTTCAGTTTCTAAAATCTTCAATTTTTACTGTAAATACAAAGCCTGGTATAACCCACTTACTCACTTGTCAACCACTTACTCTCCAAGTTCCAGCCACATGAACCTTCTTTGTGTTCCTTTACCAAACCAGGAACACTCTTGGATTAGGGGCTTTGCATAGCTTTTACTTCTACCTGTAATATCCCCTAGAATTTCACATGGCCGTCATCACTCAGAAGGCTGAGTCTTGATTTTTTTTGGTAGTGAATATGTATTGATTTTTTTTCAGACAGGGTTTCCCTGTAGCCCCTGCTGGCTTGGAACTTACTATGTATACCTGGCTAGCCTTGATACTCACCAATGCTTTGCCTGCCTTTGCTTCCAGTGCTTGGGATTACAAGGTGTGAACCTCCATGCCCCGGTCACTATTTATTTTTGTACACCCATCGATACCAACCAATATACTGATCCGATGTTCCAGAGGAAGAGAGGAAAACACCAAGATCAATAATGTGCTTTTGTCTTATCCAGAAATTCTATTTTAAAAAAAAAAAAATACTCCAATTTTGTTCAATACTACTGGCTTGGAAATTATTTTTCCAGATAAAAAATAATCTCAGGGGCTGGAGAATGATGGCTCAGAGTTTAAGAGTGCTTGACTGCTCTTGCAGAAGAAACAACTTTGATCCCCAGCACCCAAAAAAAAAAAAAACCGCCTTTAACTCCAGTTCCAGGGGAATTTAACAACCTCTTCTGACTATGCAGCATTGGATGACATGGATACACTTAAACACACGCAGGCAAATACTCATACACATAAAAACTAATAAGTAAATTATGAATTAAAAAAAAAAGGGGGGGTTGGAGCTGAAGGCCTAGCTGTTAAGAGCGCCGACCGCTCTTGCAGAGGACCCGGGTTCGATCCCCAGCACCCACATGGCGGCTGAGAACCGTCTGAAACTCCAATTCCAGGAGAACTCCAGCTCCAGGGGAATCCGACACCCACTTCTGACCTCCGCGGCATTGCACGACACGGGTGCACAGACTTGCATGCAGACAGTACATTCATACACATACAGAAATAAATAAAAGTTAATTAAAAAAATAATAATAAGTAAATTTAAAATATATATGTAATATCAGTTGCTCCAACCATGATTAATTATAAAGCATGAAATTTTAAAAGGTTCATAAAAGTTTCAATAATGCCTGCCTCCCTCCCTCTCTTTGCACTGTCGATCATTACTAATGTAAGAAATTGGTGAATCAATAACCTTGATGAGATGTCAAAATAGCCATAAAAAAATAAACTGCTTTTCCTCCTTTATGCTTTATAGACATTTCCTAAGTTTTTAAAATACACAGAAATAGGGGGCTTGAGAGATGGTTCAGCAGTTAAAAGCACTGACTGCTCTTGAAGAGGACCCGGGTTCGATTCCCAGCACCCACATGGTGGCTAAGAACCGTCTTTAGTGCCGGGCAGAGGCAGATGGATCTCTGTGAGTGCAAGGCCAGCCTGGCCTACATAGTGAGTTCCAGGACAGCTGGGAATACAGGGAGATCCAGGCTCAAAACTTAAATAAATAAATAAATAAATAAATAAATGTCAGTGTCTCAATCTTTAATTTTATGCAAATTGCTCAAGGATATATAGCTGTGTGGAGTTGTCTGAATTTCTTTGAAAATCTGTTATCTTAAGCTGGGCGTGGTGGCACACGCCTTTAATCCTAGCACTTGGGAGGCAGAGGCAGGCGGATCTTTGTGAGTTCAAGGCCAGCCTGGTCTACAGAGTAAGTTCCAGGACAGCTGGGGCTACAGGGAGACCCTGTCTCGAAAAGACCAAAAAAAAAAGAAAAAAGAAAATCTGTTATCTGCAACAACAACAACAACAACAGCAACAAAGTAAGGGCTTTCCCACTATTTAAGTTTCTCAGCACCCTTGGAAAACAGTGAGACTCTCCATTGAGAATCCAGTCTCTTCAATGAAGTGCAACAAAAGGAGGTTGAATGCAGGGAGACTCATTCACCAGTGCAGACATGAAATCAGATTTCTGAATGTCAACACATCCACTACTTCAACTGCATGGAAACTTTTACATTTCGAGACTCAAGATTTTAAGCCATGATCTTTCCACAAACAAACATGGGGTGGGGGCTCCCTGTAGGAACCTCCTTTTCTCAGCTTCCATCCATCTGCCAATCTCAAGCTCATTTCTTTAACTTCCTTAATAGAAAACTAAAATGTGTCTTTCTACAGAGAACAATTCTACCTTTGTCAAAACCTTGAGGTGCTCGCCTTCCTTGGACCTCCAAGTGCAACCAAGTGCAACCCCTAGGCAAATAAGCCACAGAGAATGGAAGCCCCAAGCGTGGGCACCTCACAGTTCCCACGTGGACCTTCGCCACCCTCCACGTGTCCTCTGGTGTGAGGAGTGCAGCTTCTCCAATCTGTGTCTCGACCACTTACCAAAAGAACGGGCACACTGTCTCTGGATTCTTCCTCATGCTTTTAGTTATGAGGCAAGACGCAATCTCACCCAGGAACAAGTTCCTACTATTTAAGGTTGGGTCACTCCCACCCATCCAAGCCTCGAGGTGTCATTTCTCAATAGAGAAGGAATAGTGTTTCTTTCTGGAACCAGATACAGTAAGGTGGCTGTCACACCTCTGGCCCACAATGAAGTGCTATGAATGATAGGGCCAATGGTGTAATATGAAGCTTTTTTATCCTGCCATACTAAGCTAATTATGGATAAGCTTAAAAAGGCAGCTGCTGGGGGCTGGAGAGATGGCTTAGCGGTTAAGACCTCCAACTGCTCTTGCAGAGGACCCAGGTTCAATTCCCAGCACCCACATGGCAGCTAAGAACCACCTTTAAGCCAGGCGTTGTGGCGCACGCCTTTAATCCTAGCATTCAGGAGGCCTCAAGGCAGGCGGATCCCTGTGAATTTGAGGCCAGCCTGGTCTACAGAGTGAGTTCCAGGCCAGCTGGGGCTATAGGGAAAGTCTGTCTCAAAAAGACAAAAATTAATTAATTAATTAACAATGAATAAAAAGGCAGCTGCTTACAAAAGTCAGACTGTTTCCATAAAGTCAGTGCTTATTAAACATTGGCATATCAAAGGGGGAAACCACAGCCACTTTAAAGTCATGTCCTCCAGTTATGGCAGAATGCATGATCTCAGTTGGGGTGGGGGGGAAGGGAAAGGGAAATATGCCTGAACTGAATTGGAAAATGATGTATGAAATGCACAAAGCATCAATAAAAAAATGTTAAAAAAAAAAGCCAAATGATGTAAAAATCTCAAACAAAAGCCTGTTAAAATTAACTATCCACAACTTATTACTTATTGTTTAAAAAATGAAATAAAAGAAAGTATAAAAAATTNAAAGTCATGTCCTCTTTGGGGGGGAGCCTAGGAGAAATTGCATTTCTTGAACAAGTTAGCCATAAAAATTAGAAAAAAAAATGTAGTATAGTCATACCAAGTCTTTGGACTACAACTTGAAATATTCACTTTGTTTAAGGGGTAGAGGGATAAATACATACTAAAGTTCTACTTTTACCAAGTTTGTTCTCCTTTGAGTAAGAAATGAGTAATAATTTTCAGTTTAGGACTTTGATATAAAAGCTGAGGAAACAAAACAAGATACGGTGGCACATGCTTGTCGTTTTAGCATTAGAGAGGCAGAGATGCAGGAGATCACCACAAGTTCGAGGCCAGCCTGGTCTACAAGATGAGAGCATGTCTCAAGAAAACAAACAAAACACAGAGTAAGGTGCGATCATTCAATGTGGCTACAGAAAAATTAACTCAAGGAAGTATGGTGGTTAAGATGAGTCAAAACTGTGGTAAACACACTCACTGGGACAACTACAATGTCAACCCAGAGAAGCAAGAGGATGTCTCTGCAGTTGAATGCAGATGGAGGTGGAATGAGACCAGGATGCTCTAGGGTGTTTGATACAGGATGGATGATGCATTCTTCAGATCACCCCCACAGAACATGCTTAAGAAACAAAGTGTGCTTGGGCTGGAGAGATGGCCTAGCAGTTAAGAGCACTGACTGCTTTTGCAGAGGACCTGGCTTCGATCCCCAGCATCCACATGGCGGCTGAGACAGTCTTTGGCTCCAGTTCCAACCTCCGCAGCATTGTACCACAACAGTGCACAAACCTACATGCAGGCAGTACATTCATACACATAATAAATAAGTAAAAAATTTTTTAAAAGAAACAAAGTGTGCTTGACATTTCAATGAGCTCATCCTGCATCTCTTGAGTTAATTTCTACAGTAGTTTTTACATTACTACTCACTGGACTGGTACAGCTGAATATCAATTTACATAGTGTTGCTCAAAGATCTGTGATTACCTTGAAAGGAGCTTTTAACACTGAAGTCAGGGCTGGGCAGGGGGCTTCCCTGATATGTACAAGGCCCTGGCTTCACCACAGAATGAGTGAGTGAGTGAGTGAGTGAGTGAGTGAGTGAGTGAGTGAGTTAGTGAGTAGAAAGAAAAGGGGGGAGATGGGGAAGGGAGGAAGGGAAAGGAAAGGAAGAAAGAAAAAGGCAAGAAAAGAAAAAAATATTAAAATGAAGGCACCTATAGAGTTCCAAATGAATGGCACTTGGCAAACACACACACACACATACACACACACACACACCACACACACACACATACACACACACACACACACCAGACAATGGAGAGAACCGGCTCTATTAGTTTCTCTTACATGGGTCAAATGCTTGTGACACTGCCGTCCCATCCCTCACTTTAAACTTTCAGTGTCCAAGTCCTGTCAGATGTTACAATTTGTATAAAGGACACATAATCTTAGATGAAATTAAATCTATCGGGGCTGGAGAGATAGCCTAGCGGTTAAGAGCGCCGACTGCTCTTACAGAAGACCCGGGTTCGATCCCTAGCACCCACATGGCGGCTGAGAACCGTCTGTCACTCCAATTCCAGGAGAACTCCAGTTCCAGAGGAATTCGACGCCCTCTTCTGACCTCTGCGGCATTGCACGACACGGGTGCACAAAACTCCATGCAGACAATACATTCACACACATAAATAAATAAATAAAATTAATAATAAAAAAAAAGAAATTAAATCTATCTACCAAGAAAGCCAGAGTCTGTAGCTTCCCTCTGTAGAGGGCTCTCAGGCTCTCTTCTCCGTGGCAACATTCTTCAGCACATGTGCAGAACCACGGCGAGGGGACCTAAGTTCAAACAGACTACTTCTAATACAGCAGTAAGCTTTCTCTGTACTCTTACTAAATATTACAAAATTCTCCCCCAATACATAAATATTCCTTGAACCATGCATTCATTATCCACCAGTTTGGGGTCCACTGGTGTCAGAGCTGATATTTTAATGGTTAATCATTACACTTCCAAGTCCTGCTATCTACACACAGTCACGGACGTGGTGGTAAGGGTTCCAGGTGAAAAGCCTGTGGTGGATGGAGTTACTCCAAGCCTGAGGAGAGGAGATGGGGAGGGGAGGTGGGCTGGGTGGGTGAAAGGATTTTAGAGTAAATTCTGCTTGGGTTGGAGTACCCAATTTGAAGATTAACTACTATACCTTGTATAGCCTCAATCCTAACTGCAGTTTCATGCAAAATACACTTCTACTTTAGAGGAGGCAGAGCAGTCTGTTAGGAAAGCACATTCTTAGGGGAATGTGAAAGCATCTGTCTTCAGAATGCTGTTTACTTGGTAAGTCTCCTGGTAACATCGCTGTACAAAATTTCTACTTCCTTATTATCACTGGGACGGGTGTTTGTGAACTCATCCCTACTGTGAGCATTAGTACAAATGCCAGTCATGCTTTTTGGGATATCAAAGTTAGATATTTTGGAGGGCAGCCCTGTCTTCAGTGTTAAAAGCTCCTTCAAGGTAAGTGAGCCTGGCAACCTGCAGTTGTCACTGCATTGAGATTTGACTTTAAAAAAAAATTTTTTTGCGGCATCCACCTCCGCGTCTGCCACACCCACTCCAGTAATGCCTGTGTAAACAATATGAGAAATCATATCCAAAACAGGCAGGGGAGCAGTGTCCTAAGGGGCTACGACCCCCTGGAGGTCCCTGGCAGAACACCCGGCTAAGATAACTCCCGAGATTGAGATGCTTTCCTAGGATCTTACGTTTTCTGGTGTTGGACTTAGCATAACACTGAGCACAAAAAGATCCTTGCTTAAAGCCAGCTTATAGATACAAAATAAACTTTTTGAATGTGTCAAGAACTGGCAATTAAAATGCCTCTCTTGGGCACAGGGCTTTTTCCTGGCAGCAAGAATTTTCTGCAGATCCAAAGTAAAAAACAGACCTTTCTCCTTAACAAACAATGTAATGCAAGCTGTTAATATATATGGCAAGGTTAAAACTTGCTTCAGATCAAGAAAACAAAATAATTGCATGACAGTAATGTTCTTGCCTTACATGAATGTCCTTAAAGAAAACAGATTCCAGTGGTAAAAATGTATGATGAAAAGACATCTCTACATTAAGGTTAAAATAAAATTTCCCCTCAAACCTAAAAATAAAAGAATTCCTTTTTCCTCTGGTCCCAGACAAAGAGGTAGATAAGACATTCCTCTTGTTAAAGCCTGGATTCTAACACTCCCCAGTAAAGCAAGCCAGAGACTAAGTCTCCTTACACCAGCCACTTATCTGACAAAAAACAAAGCTGTTAGCTGGAGCAAACAGTGGGACAGCTCTTGGTTCTCAGTAAAAATTTAAACCTTAGATTAGCAGTCAGAGTTAGAAAACTAATAGCTAACTTAGGATACTATAGGAATAAGGTTTTTACTTCAATAAAAACTTAAAAGCAACTATTAACTTTAGGATGTATTTACTCTAGCCTCAGAATGGAGACATAGGACCAATATCTGCTTCTAAAGAACTTTGTAGTTATTACTCTGTGAGCTATGACTTTTCAATTATGACTTGTCTTCTTAGATGTTATTTCCTCAGTAAAGGTTGTCTTAAGATTTCTACATTTTACTTCAAAGAAAGTTTATTTCCTAACCAAACTTTGTGATGTTTTAGTTTCCTGCTCTGAGTGCTCTGAGCTTTTCAGTTAATGTGTAAATCTTGACTTTTTTACCTACCTATGTAATTGTAAAGCTTTGCCAAATCCTTTGTTCTGCCCTCTCCCAAAAACCACTATATATTCACTGCCCCTGTTCAATAAAGTTGCTGTAGATCTGGAAAACTTCCCTTAGTTCTTCATTTCTACACGCCGTTCAAGCTTCCCTGTGTTTTCCTGCCAAAGGGACTCTCCCAAAAACCCGCAACCCCCCGAGGAGAGCTAGCCGGTAGCAGGCAGCCGGGAACAGTCGGCAACAAATTTTATTATTTTTTATGTGTATGAGTGTACTCTCTGCATGTAGGTTGGTGCACCCATGTAGTGCAATGCCGCAGAAGTCAGAAGAGGGCGTCGGATTCCCCTGGAACTGGAGTTAAAGACGGTTCTTAGCCGCCATGTGGGTGCTGGGGATCAAACCCAGATCCTCTGCGAGAGCACTTGGCGCTCTTAACCGCTGAGCCATCACTCCAGCCCCAACATTTGACATTTTTGTGTGGAAAATTTGATGTCCACCACACTATTCTCATCGATTTCATCCGGAAGTGAAGAATTAGGATACTCATCTGGTTTCTGCAGGGTCTTCAACACCCCCCTCTCCAGAGCTTTGCTAGCCTCTGGCCTTGAGTTCTTGATGTAAGCAGAGAATTTGACGAAGATGTCCATTCTGGCAGTATTTGATTCTGGGTGTTTTAGTGAAAGCTTCAAGTACTTGGGAAGGCATAAGACTTCAAGAAATTCCTCAGTCTTATTTACATCCATTTTTTTTACTTCACTGTTGAAAGTTATAAATGGTGGTGGATAGGTGTCGGGAGCAAGGTCTGCAGGCCTGTAGGCTTCCTTTTCAGATCTGCAGTTGAGATGCTAAAGACAACTCCTTTCAGCCAAAGAATCCTGAAGAGCCTCTGGGAAGGGGGGCAGCTTCCTACACTTCACCGTCACTGCTAGCTTTGACCAAGGGGGCTCTTCATTCTCCATCAGCCCATTCAGGGGCACGATAATGTCATAGCCACTGCAGTAGGTTCTGGGGAGAGGGGCGGTGCTGCACATGTATGTAAGTGTTTTCCCTGTGCATGCCCGGTGCCTGTGGAGGCTAGAAGAGGGCATCAGATACCATGGAACGGGAGTTAAGACAGCTGTGAGGCACCTGTTGGTACTGGGAAGCCAACCCAGGTCCTTGGCCAGAGCGAGTGTTCTTAACCACTGGGTCATCTCTCCAGCCCCTGTCTCAATTCCTTAAAATATTGTATTTATTTTTATGCTATTTTATGTGGTGAATGTAATGCCTTCATGCTTGTGATTGTACCCATGTCATGCAATGCCCATAGAAGTCAGAAGATGTCCGATCCCCAGAACTGGAGTTACAGTTGTTAGCCTCCATATGGGTACAGGGAATTAAACCTGGATCTTCTACAAGAGCAGCCAGTCCTCTTAACTTCAGAACCATCTCTCTGGTCCACCAATTCTTGTTTGCTTGCTTGTTTGCTTGTTTTTGTGTTTTGACATGGTCTCCCTAGTCCCAGCCTGCCTGGAACTCACTATGTAGACCAGGCTGGCCTCCATCTCAGAAATCTATCTGCCTCTGCCTCCCTAGGGCTGTGATTGGAGGCATACCCTATCATGCCCAGCCAGCCTCTCAATTCTTTAAAATATTTTTATTTATTATTTTTACTTTATGTGTATGTATGTATTGCCTACATGTATATAAAGTGTACCTGTGTCATGCAATGCCCACAGAGGTCAGAAGAGGGTGTTGGATCTCCTGGAACTGGAGTTACAAAAGGTTGTTGACTGTCATAAGGGTGCTGGGAACTGAACCCATCTCCTCTGGAATAGGAGACAGTGCTCTTAACAGATGAGCCATTTCTCCAGACTCAGATTCTCACTAAACAATTATCTGTAACTTGATTCTACCCCCAAACTTAAAACAAGCAGCAATATTATTTTTAAAAGGCAGCAAGAAATTAGCACTATAAACCAGACTATAATTTCTTATTTTCTTTTTTCTGAGACAGGGTCTCCCTGTAGCCCCAGCTGGCCTGGAACTCACTCTGTGGACCAGGCTGGCCTTGAACAGAGATCTGCCTGCCTCTGCCTCCTGAGTGCTGGGATTAAAGATGTACGCCACCACGCCCAGCTTAAAGATGGTTCTTAGCCACCATGTGGGTGCTGGGAATCTAACCAGGGTCCTCTGCAAGAGCAGTCAGTGCTCTTAATCACTGAGCCATCTCTCCAGCCCCTATTTTCTTCATATATGTGAATTACAGTTGAATTTGATCCAGTTTTGTGCTAGGATTTCACTTTCTTGTGTTGCTCATCATCCTCTGAGACTAACAGACTTCCCAGAGACTCTTGGCTAACAGGAATGATTGGAAAGGCCCATTGATGATGGAATTCCAACAGTTTTCCTTCCTTCTGACCCAATGTTCTCGGCATTGTTTCCCAATCCAGAATTTATAGAATTCTAATGAATGAAAACTGTTTATTTATTTATTTATTTATTTATTTATTTATTTATTTATTTTGGTCTTTTTGAGACAGGAACTCCCTGAAACCCCAGCTGGCCTGGAACTTGCTATGTAGACCAGGCTGACCTGGAACTCACAGATACCCCTCTGCCTCTGCCTCCCAGGTGCTGAGATTAAAAGTGTATGCCACCACACCTAGCAGAACAATCATTTTGTTGCAGCTAACCTTAGGTCAAAAATTGACAAGTTGGACTTTATTAAACTCAAAAACTTCTTGTACAGTGATATAGACACCACCATACAAAGAAGTTGAAGAGAGAAAACTCACTGGGAGGAGGCAAACCCGTTCCAGTGATACACCTGATAGACCATTAACATCCAGAGTATAAAAAACTACTCAAAAACCCCGACAAAGGACCCAAGAAAACAAATGACCCACTCCATAATTAAGACTTGGCAGTAAGAACTGCACCATGGAGAACTGGCACAAATGGAAGAAGATGGGGAGCTGAAGAACATCTTAAAAAGTTTTCAATATCACTAATAAGTTAAGGAAATCTGCCAAATTAAAAACCCAATATAATAAAGATTTCATCTCCTTACTCTTGAGATCTGGCCTCCCATTGTTCAAAGACAACAAAGGATATCATGTTAAGGGAGGGTGATGCCTAGGGCCAAAGACCCCCGGGATACAGCATCAGGTCCGCATTAGTCTGGATGGGAATGCAACTCTGGCAAACCCCCTGATGAAAGAACGCTCGTGGAGAACATATATAAAAGACTCAAAATGAGGGGCTGGATAGATGCGAACCCTAGCGGTTAAGAGCGCCGACCGCTCTTTACAGAGGACCCTGGCCCGTCCTCCCAACACCCACAGGGCGGCTGAGAACGTCTGAAACACCAATTCCAAGAGAACTACAGTTCAGGGGAATCTGATGCCCTTTTCTGTTCTCCATGGGCATTGCATGGTTGACATGGGTGACATGGGTGCACACACTTTTGCATGCGGACAGTACATTCAATACACATACAAGACAAATAAATAAAATATTATTATTTAAAAGATTCAAGAAAAAACAATAGACTTCTAAAATGAGCCTACAACCTGTACCATGCCATACCTCTCAGGGGTATTATACCCACCAATAGACTATCCGTACCACTAGAGCCGATAACATGCACATCCACCGCCCCTTATTGCAAGGCTCTTATTCACAAATAGCAAAAGATGAAACCAACCCGCCCAAAGTGGCCCCTTCAACCAACAAGTGATCAAGAAAACTCGTAGGTATAGAATTGCGTACACAATGGGAATTTCCTATGCTAGCAGACTAAAGAAAAAATGACATTCATGAACCTTGTCAGCGTAAATGTTGATGGAATTCATGTCCTAAGTTAAGTAACACAAGGGCCCAAACAAACACAATAACATAATGGTTCCACTCATTTGTGGTCTTAACCAATCCTTATTTGTAAGGCAACTGAATAATTCTTTCTTTTTCTTTCTCTCTTTTATGCTCCCAAATACAAACCTCCCAGAGGTTACTTCATCTAACTTGCTCTGTGAAATGTGAATGTAAAGTAATGTTTTTCCTTTACCTGAATACAAGTACTGTCAAATTGTGAAATCACACTTTAAACAGTTTTAGAATTTAACCTTATAGTTTAATTTTCAACAATCATAATTGGTCTATGTTGATGGTGTGCTCCCTATGACATATATTTTGGAGTGATTCAAACTGGAAGGAACAACAAATAAAAAAAGACATGGGGTCCCCACCCCAGAACTGACTTGAATCAGTAAACTTCATGCCCCACATGGTCAAATTCTGCCATCTGAAAAAAATTTTAAAAGACTGAGAAAAAGCATGTAAGTCAGTGCATTAGCAGAAAAGGCCCGTCACTCTGCTGGTGGGGTGAGGGACAAGGAAAGAGAATCCAAAGCCTGATTTAAATAATCCTCGTCCCTCATTAAAAACCACACTTTAGAATTCCAGAGCCAGCTGGTGCTCGATAAGACCCTGTACTCTCAATCACAAGGCAAATTAAATAAATAAATAAAACTAAATAAAATCAAATAAATTAAATAAATTAAAATATTAAAAAATAAAGAAAGAAAAAAAAAAGAAATGTATGAAATAAACAAAAAAACTTCGTATTTAAAAAAAGACATTACAGCTGGGCTTGGTGCCGCATGCCTTTAATGCTAGCACATACTGGGAGTATAAGCAGGCAGATCTGACTGTAGTCAGGACCGCTTGGTCTAACAGAGTGAGATATAGGCCATGCTGGAGCGAACTAAAGGATACACCTGTCTTCAAAAATTGACCAAAAAAAAAAAAAAGAAAAAGACATTTAACCACTCTGCTATAGACCTCCCCACACCCACCCTATGATTCTCTTTTTCTTCCTTTATATACCTCAAGCTCCACTGCGCTCTGCCATAAGAACTTATACATAGACCTCTTCGTTGTACATCCTGTTATGTTTCTAGACCATTTCATTAGATCTGGCCTAATATTAGGTCCTAATTCCTTTCATTCCAATAACTATTCCCACCTTTCTCAACTTCTAACCAGTCACAGCACTCAACACACACCACACACTATCACACATACACACATGAACACAATACGCCCAATACTCACATGTATAATGACACACATTCCACACATTTGCACACGTACACCCATAATAAACAAAATTGTTTAAAAGAAAAAACCACACCCACAATCTCGCATTTGAAAACCAACCTGATTCAGCTACAAATGTGTACATGCTGGAGGCTGACGCAGCACATCACAAGTTCAAAGTCAGCCTGTTCTAGATATTAAGCTCTCATCGAAAGGAAAGGAAGGGAAAAGGAAAGGAAAGCGAAAGGAAGGAAAGGAAAGGAAAGGAAAGGTAAAAGTAGAAGAGGCAAGGAAGTGAAAGGAAGGATAAAAAAGAAAGGAAAGGAAAAAAGATAGGAGGGAGAGGCAGAAGAACCGAGAATATGTTTATTTTCTAGAGGTGATTTTTATTTATCCATTTCCTGAGCCTGACCTTAAACATAAGGCAGATTAGTGAGTACCCATTCTCTACTTTGCAGAATTCCAGACTAGCCATAATATCCATCCTTTGCTTTCCACTGAGAAATTAATAACGAGTGTCTCCATTTCTCATCCAGAGATTTGATTGGATACAGCATGAGGGACACTCATGTCGACAATGTGGAAACCTAGGTATAGGAAAGCCACATGGTTCACATTCTTTCTTATGAACGAAATCAGTCATGAATGTAAGATGGAGCGTAAGGAAGTACCAGGCAATCCCCACGGTTCGTTCCCTGCCCTATCCACCCTTCAGATTAAATGGTTAAGAGAAATCCCATAGCTAACTGCATAGCCTCGATGAACTGCAACACCTCTTACACACTAATCCACTCACACTTTTACTACTGATATACTCACTAAGCAAGTTTATGTGGCTACTGACCAATATCTAGATATTTAATCTTCTTTGTTTGCATGCTAGGTTATATCAAGCATGCATTTGAAATGCGTATTATATATTAGCACAAGAGCATCTTTGTACTGCACATGTCCCAATCCGTTTACAGGATTGTTCCAGGCGCTGCAGATATGGAAACATATTCCATATACAGACAAAAAGTATATATAGAAAAGGTATAAAAGAACGTGGCATGGTGGCGCATGACTTTAAATCCTAGCCTCTAGGCAGGCAAGAGGCAGGTGGATCTCTGTGAGTTCAAGGCAGCCATGGCCTATCTAGAGTTGAAGTTCCAGGCCAGCTGGGGCCTCATCAGGGAGACCTCTTATCAAAAAAGAACAAAGATGGAAGAGAAGCGAGCAGAGAAAAGAAACAGAAATACCAACAAAAACGAGTAGAGAGAGGAGAGAGAGAGAGAGAGAAGGAAGGAAGAAAGAGAGAGAGAGAGAGAGAGAGAGAAAGAAAGAAAAGAAAGAAAAGAAAAGAAGAAAGAAAGAAAGCAATCAAGTAAAGAAAAAGAAAGAAAGAAATGAAGAAACCAGAAAGAAAGAAGAATGAGAAAGAAACCAATAAGGCTTTTCATCATGGATTGATTTTTTGTATAACCAGATAAACAATTAGGGAGGCCGGGTATTCTATATATTCATAAAAAGCTGCTCTCGACCTAAATTTAAAGGTTTCTTTAATTCTTACTAAAATCATGCCAGAGAATGCTGAAAAAAAGTTACAAGAAACTCGCAGAGCGCCTAAGAGGCTACATACCCTTTAAATTTCCAGCATTAGGGAGGCTGGGCACAGTGGCACAGACCTGTCATTCCAGCAATTTTGAGGCTGAGGCAGGAGAATTCTAAGTTCAGTTGTAGCCTGGGCTACAGAGTAGGACTCTGTCGTTCAAAAAAAAAAAAAAAAAAAAAAGAAAAGTTATAGAATTTCACTGGGTTCCTCTTAAAAATATTCACACCTTCATTTTTGTTTTCATAGTCTGAGTGGTGAAAAAAAAAGAAAATGATCCAATTATAGTCTTGTCAAAATGAGAGAAAACCAAGTAAACTTCAAGGGTGATTTCAAATAAGATTCCACAATTCTACTGATTTTTCTACTTCCTTGGAATATATTTGCATAAAATCACCATAAAGCACCTTCTTCCAGACAGGCACATACAGACATATAACTGCATATTCTAGGTTGGGAATTTAAAAACAGGGAACACATGGCTGGAGAGATGGCTCCACCATTAAAAGCACCAGATGTTCTTGCAGAAGAACCCGGGTTCAAATCTCAGCACCCAATGGTGGCTAACAACCATTCATAGCTCCAGTTCCATGGGATCCAATGCCTTCTTCTGACTTCTGTGGGCATTGCACAACATGGGTGCACTTATGTACATGCAGGCATAACACTCAAACATATAAAATAAAAATAAATTTTAAAAGCATTTTTAAAGTAGGGAACGCTTTCCTTTCCGTGTAAAGATTAGGTAACATCCTGTGGGAAGGGCTGGCACGGTATGAAGATGGGTCTGGAGCCTGAGGTGTTTACTTGGCATTTTAGGGATTTGTACCTTTTTCAGACAACTGGAGTATTATCAGCCTGTTTCAGAAAGTGCTAAGTTCCCCAGGAGTTTCTCTCCATCAAAAGCAGGGCTCAGGGACTGGAGAGATGGCTCTCTCCAGCACTTAAGAGGACCTGGGTTCAGTTTCCAAGACCCACATGGTGACTAACAACTGTCTATAACTCCAGTTCCAGAGATCCATCACCCTCTTCTGGCCTCTACAGACACTGTACACACGTGGTACACTTGCATAAATACGTGCAGGCAAAACCCTCACACATATAAAATAAAAATAAATGGAATCATTTTTAAAATCGAAAGATTTATACAATCTGAAGAGAAACCAGATGGAATCTTTTTTTTTTTTTTTTTTTTTTGAGACAGGGTCTCCCTTTAGTCCCAGCTGGCCTGGAGCTCCCTTTGTAGACCAGGCTGGCCTTGAACTCACAGAAATCTGCCGGCCTCCACCTCCTGAGTGCTGGGATTAAAGGTGTGGGCCACCACGCCCTGCTGGAATCTTTAAAAAAAATGTAGAGCTGGGTGTGGTAGCACAAGCCTTTAATCCCAGCACTTGGGAGGTGGAGGCAAGCAGATCTCCGTGAGTTCAAGGCCAGCCTGGTCTACAGAGTGAGCTTCAGGCCAGCTGGGACTAAAGGGAGACCCTGTCTCAAAAAAGACCTCAAAAAAAAAAAAAAAAAAAAAAAAACGTAGGACTCAGATATGAGATGGAGATGCTAGGGCTGAACCTTTAGAATACTATGAATAAATTCTGTAAAATCATGTCACAAACCATTATCTCTCATAGTGTAAACCCTAACTAAAACTCCACATTGTGAAACAATAGACTGAACCCTCAGGATCATCATATTTAAGGACTTAGAAGAACTGAACCTAGGCTGGGCATGGTGACACATGTCTTTAATCCCAGCAGTTGAGAGACAGAGGCAAGTGGATCTCTGTGAGTTCAAGGCCAGCCTCGTCTACATAATGAGCTCCAGGCCAGCTGGGACTAATGGGAGACCCAGTCTCAAAAAGACCGAAAAATAAAAAAAAAGAAAAACTCAACCTATTGAAATCAGTTTATAAAATATGAAAGTGCCTATGGTCCCAAAAATCTCAGAATCTATACCTATCTATATCATGTGGAAGATCAAATACCACCAATATTATACAATTTAATTTTTTTTATGTGTATGAGTGTCCTGTCTGAATGTAAGTTGGTGCACCCTTGTCATGCAATGCCAGGGAGGTCAGAAGAGGGTGTCGGATTCCCCTGGAACTGGAGTTAAGGGGACAGTTCTTAGCTGCCATGTGGATACTGAGAATCAAACCCGGGTCCTCTGCAAGAGCAGCCAGTGCTCTCAACCGCTGAGCCCCATATATTTTAATTTAATGACCATGATAAATACATTAGTAGGAAAACTGTGGCACGACATGAAAATTTAAATTCAATTTACAAAATCGTAAGTGTCCTATGATTGGAGCTATATTGTTTTGTTTTCAAAAATGGTGGGAGGGATTTTAAGAAGCCTTTATCATAATTGTGATAAGTAAGCGCAGCTGGGCTTGGTGGCACATGCCTCTAATCACAGCACTCAGGAGGCAGAGGCAGGCAGATCTATGTGAGTTCAAGTCCAGCCTGGTCTACTTAGTGAGTTCCTGTGGAAATCAAACTTTGTGTGTGACTTGAAGCAAGAACTTGTAAGACCTGTCCCAGAAGATCTCCGGTTATCTGATATCTCTGTGGGCATTCAGTTGCCTCTGTGAGCAGCAGGAAGATTTGGGATATTACAATGATTCTTGCTTTACCCTATCTGCAAAGTTACAGGATGGGATGGCCCCTTCCCTTGAGGCATTGAGCAAAATGTCACACCTCTATTTACCTGTTGCACAAACAGGAGCTCTGAAACCCCCATTAGAGTCAAGGTGGCTCACCCCTCCCTTCTGCCTGCCCCCCACTTCCTTGCCCAGAGCACAGTAGCCTTCAATATATAGACCTCACTGACAGAAAATAAGAAATAAATGGAGTTACTATTCTCCCGGCTCTCTGCATGTGAGTCTGTTCATTTTCCACAGGTGATCTCCTGTGGTTTTTCCCTCCCCGCTTCTTGCCAGAGCGAAGCCTAGAGACTGTCAGCCTGCAGGCAGGAGACAAGTCCTGGAGCTGAGCCAAGAAGGGAAGAACAATGTGTGGAATGTGATCACATGTGACTCAAAGACATTGAACAACACGACAAGTTCCAGGCCAGCTGGGGCTACAGGGAGACCCTGTCTCAAAAAAAAAAAAAAATCACCAAAAAGAAAGTTCAAAAACACATGTGATCAAAAATGAGGGGGCCATAGAAGAAGACATGTGCACAGGTGCCAATTTATTTTGTTAAAATAATTTTTTGGCGCCAGAGAGATGGCTCAGCAGTTAAGAGCACTAGCACTGACTGCTCTTGCAGAGGACCCAGATTCAATTCCCAGAACCCACATGGTGGCTAAGAGCCATCTTTAAGCCTGGCATGGTAGTGCACACCTTTAATCCTAGCATTCAGGAGGCAGAGGCAGGTGGATCTTTGTGAGTTCAAGGCCAGCCTAGTCTACAGAGTGAGTTCCAGGCCAGCTGGGGGCTACAGGGAGACCCTGTCTCAAAATAAATAAATAAGTAAAATAGTGTTTCATTTTTCAAACTTTCTATCATATTGTTTCACATCATTGAATGAAAGATAAATGTTGGGTGATGTCAGCACTTACTGTGGCACACCTTCTGTTGGTAGAGCAAGACACCAAGAAGACTCACAATCACTACAAGCCCCAAAACTAATGTGATGAGGCACCTGGGAGAGGGCCAGGAAAACCCAGCTGCAAAAAGAAACAGAGGAAAATCCCAGTAAGAGTGAGACATTCAGGGCTGGAAAGATGGATCAGTGGGTAAGACCACACCACAGGCCGCTCTTGCAGAAGACCTAGGTTTGATTCCTAGCACCCATGTGGTAGTTAACAGCTGCATGTAACTCCAGATCCCCCCTTCTGACCTCTAGTGTCATTGCATGCCACAGGTGCACTACATACATGTAGGCAATACACTCATACACATTAGAGAAAAATTATAAATAAAATATTTTTTAAAAAGAAAGAAGTTCGGGGAGAATATCTTGTGCCTTGAAGCAATTCTGCCTAGGGGAACTGAGCTCCCCAATAAGGATCCCTTCCTTGGGTTTGTCAAACATTTGTCCTGAAGTCAAGTTAAAGAAAACTTTTGCCTTTGCAATTGTGGCTCATACGTTCTTATATTTTGGTGGTGAGTTTGTAAATTGTTTGCAAATTGTTTGATACTTGTGGGAGTCTGAGGACAATTTGGCATCATTTACCAGAATTGTAAAAAAGACTCTCCACCCAGAAATTTCTCTTTGAGAAAATATTTCCCACAGATACTCACACATGTGTAAAATGTCATATTTGTGTGGGCAGCCATGTTTCTAAGATGGAATGGGACCTAAATGCCTATCAATAAAAGATATGTTTCAGCCAAATACTTCAACATATCCAAAAAGTATGTTCCTTCTGAAAAGGGATTTTTTTTAACTGATATGATTTCCAATATATACCTAAGAGAAAGAAACATTCCTCAAAGCAAGGCACTAATTTCTCTGACATTAACCCAGGATGGCTTAAAATCAAATGTGGAACTCTATCCAAGCATCTGACAGTATTTACTTCTGGGAAAAGGAAATGAATCTCTGGATAGTTTGAATTCTTTTGTACCTTTTGAATTTCAACCATATAAATGTGCTACATACTCAATTTTTTTTGTTGTTGTCTTTTTGAGACAGGGTCTCCCTATAGCCCCAGCTGGCCTGGAACTCACTCTGTAGGCCAGGCTGGCCTTGAACTCACAGAGATCCACCTGCCTCTGCCTCCAGAGGGCTAGGATTAAAGGTGTGCGCCACCACACCCAGTTTACAGATGGTTCTTGGCTGCCATGTGGGTGCTGGGAATTGAACTCAGCTCCTCTAAAAGAGCAGTTGGCACTCTTAACCACTGAGCCATCTCTCCATCCCCATACTCAAATTTTAAATAAATAAAATTTAAATAAAAGTTATCAGGAATGGTGGTGCACATCTTTAATCCCAGCATTTGGGAGGCAGAGGCAAGTGGATCTCAGTGAGTTCAAGGCCAACCTGGTCTACATAGTGAGTTCCAGGCCAGCTGGAGCTACAAGAAGACCCTGTCTCAAAAAAAAAAAAATAATTTTTTTTTTTGTCTTTTCGAGATAGGGTCTCCCTGTAGCCCCAGCTGTCCTGGAACTCACTCTGTAGACCAGGCTAGCCTTGAACTCATAAGAGATCCACCTGCCTCTGCCTCCCAAGTGCTAGGATTAAAGGCACGCGCCACCACTCCCAGCTTAAAAATTTTTTTTTAATAGCCTACATTGCCAAAGTAGAGGATGATAAAATTCATCTTGCTTTGCAAATCACTATTGGACATGTGATAAGCTGAGGTTGTAGTTGCATTTAAGGATGGAGCCTGGTTTCATATTAGCTGTGAGGCCGACAACCTCTCTCTATGAATGTTATATTTTTTGCATGAAAAATGGAAGTACGTTTTTCAAATTTTTTCTTCTAAAATCATGGGTGCCGTTTAACCTAATAGTATGGAAATAATGTGCAAAGAGAAGGAAAAACAGTAAAAATATTCAAGTTTCAGTTTTGAGACGGGGTCTCCCTGTAGCCTCAGCTGAACTGGAACCCCCTATGTAGACCAGGCTGTCCTTGAACTCACAGAGATCCACCTGCCTCTGTATCTCAAGTGCTGGCTGGGATTACTAAAAGGTGTGCGCCAGCACACTTGGCTCAGTTTTGATTCTTTGGTAATGTTTAATTAGAAAAAAATTTTTGAAGTAGGGTTCAAGGTCATTTTGGGCTATATAGAAAGTTTGAGGGCTGGAGAGATGGTTCAACAGTTAAGAGCACTAACTGCTCTTGCAGAGGACCTGGGTTCAGTTCCCAGCACCCACATGGTGGCTAAGAACTGTCATTAAGCCGGGCCAGCCTGGTCTATAGAGTGAGTCTCAGGCCAGCTGGGGCTATATGAGACTCAATCTCAAAAAAAAAAATTAATTTTCCTCTTTGAGTCTCATGTTCCTACTCAGCTTTTGGATACATTAATATGCTACATGTTTATGTATAGATACAAAGAAGTCTCAGTTTATTTAAAGAAATTATAGTAGGAGATGCCTTCATATGAAGAAAATTTGGCATGATAAATATTTGACTCATGAATCCAAAAACACTAGGATTAGAGTAAAATAAAAATGTGTATATTTGTACCACAGAAGACTGCTTAGTGAAATAAACATTCATTCAGATTGTTATGCTACATGAAAAATGGTATCAAATTATTATTGGATTTGTGTAAGCCACTATCCAACTTAAGAAAGGAAATAAAAGCCAGGTGTGGTGGTGCACACCTTTAGTCCTAGCATTTGGGAAGGAAGCAGAGGCAGGCGGATCTTTGGGAGTTCAAGGCCAGCCTGGTCTACAGAGCGAGTTCCAGGCCAGCTGGAGCTACAGGGAGACCCTATCTCAAAAAGACAAAAAAAAAAAAAAAAAAAAAAAAAGGAAAAGATTTCATTTCAAAATATATATATATATATAGTATATATTATTATATATACTTATTACAGATATATGAAGTATTAGGTCAAGTTTTCTACCCACGGTGTCACCTTAAACTTATACTTCAGAACTGAAGAGATGGCTCAGCAGTTAAGAGCACTAGCTACTCTTCCAGAAGACCCAGGTTCAGTTCCCAGTACCCATGTGGTAGTTAACACTGGTCCATCACTAGTCCCAGGGGATCGCATGGATTTTCCTGGCTTCTGTGGGTACCAGCCACCCACAAGATACACTTACATACTTACATGCAGGCAAAGCATTGATTTAAATAATTTTTAGAATTTTTAAGTAATTTAGTAATTTTTTATATTTTCTTCATTTCATAGTTAGAGATGGAAGTTTAACTAGTTAAACCAGCAGGGCATGGTAGTATAGTTCTTTAATCCTAGCACTCTGGGGACAGGCAGGTGAATCTCTGTGAGATCAAGGCCAGCTTGGTCTACAGGAAGACCCTATCACACACACACACAAAAAAAATCAATCAATCAATAAATCAATAAGTAGGTCAACTTCAAGCCTGATTACAGATAAAATTCTCTCAAAAAACTCTTGCTTGCCAGGCGTGGTGGAGCACACCTTTAATCCCAACAGAGGCAGGCGGATCTTTGTGAGTTCAAGGCCAGCCTGGTCTACACACTTCCAGGACAGCCTGGGGCTACAGGGAGACTCCATCTCAAAAAAAGGACAAAAAAAAAAAAGAAAAAAAAAGAACTCTGGCTTTAGTTCAGGTGCAGTAAACAGGAAGGTGATTGTATACATGTACGAATTCTCAAGAATAAAAAAACAAGTGCTTTCAAAAAGAATAAGGATATTGCCTTTGTATGCTATTAGCTGGGTTCAAAGAAATATCTAGAAAAAACTTACCTGAGGCATGAGATAGCATAAACCAAATGTCCATATTCCAGGCCACCCTTTGCAGACTGAGTCTAAGGCACTTCTTCAAACCAGCACAATGTTCTGCCCCCTCCACATCTCCTGGGTCCCCTGTCACCAGCACAGCTTTGTGTGCCGACCTCCTTAGCTCACCTTTTGGCTGTGATCTGTGGTCATCCTGGCCTGGAGGAGCGGCAGGCAACTCTAACATGCAGTAAATTGCACTGTCAGTCATCTCCAAACACCCTTCCAGTTCAGTTGAGAGGGTTAAGTTAGAAGTGTGAGAAGATAAATGATGGTGTGGAAATGGCCCATTCTCTAAACGACTAGCAGGAAACCTGACAAAAACAGAAGTAATTTTTCAGGAAATGATTCAAATTCTAGGGCTGCATCTAGAAATCAATATTCAAAATTGTGTTTTAAACACTCACCAGATATTCCTTAGATCCACAGCAATTCCTAGTCTCGTCTCATTCAACTGGGAAATGGTTCTCCAGCCCAGCAATCTTTTTAAATTTTTGTATTGAATTTTTGTGTATCTCATATGGGACATCTCACCCAGTCTTAATCACTTTTATACCCCTTCCCCACTGACACTCTCCTAAACCCCCCACCGGAGTTCATACATTCTGTTATTTATGTTAAGGCCAATTTTGTCAAGTTAGTGTCCCCAGACATTTCTCAGTCCAAGTTCATCTCCTGAGCTCTAGTCACTTTATCCAGAGTCCCTCACTTTAAGATCAGCTCTTCCTCACCCAGCAGTAATCAGCTGCCAATATTTCTTAGCTAAGACTGGGTCCTGCTGCCTATTTCCACAGTTCTATGCTGGGATTTTGTCTGCTTGGGTTTGCAGAGGTCTTGTGCATGCTGATGCCATTGCTGTAAGTTCTCTCTCTCTCACACACACACACACACACACACACACACACACACACACACACACTATGGGAGCCTGGCCAGAATAGGGCAATAGATTCTTCCCTAGAACTGGAGTTACAGATGGTTCTGAGTTACCATGTGGGTGCTGGGAACCAAACCCAGGTTTCCACAAAAGCAGTCAGCGCTCTAAACCACTGAGCCATCTCTCTCCAGCCCCACAAGCCTGGCAATATTTAGAAGGGTGCTAGCCTAAAAAGTAAGAGAAGTTCCTTTCATTGATCAGATCCTTTTTCTCTTCTTTGTTCCTTCTGAGAAAAGAAACATCTATCAAATGGAGCTGATTTCCACATTCCATGAACCTTCTGGGTGGTGATAAATGCTAATGAGATGGAACCCAGCTGTGTGGGGGGGACGAACTATTGCCTAGCTACGTCTTAAGTATGACATGACACTGTCTTCACCAGAATATTCTTTCAGCTGTGTCCTACATTTAATTCTTCACAGAGTCAGAAATTCCTTTAATTCTTCTCATTGCCTTATTTTGCTATGCATAGGTAATTCCAAAGAGAGATACAGAGTAAAATCCCAGCAATTATTTCTAATCTGGAACACACATTTTTAAAAATTTAATAAAAACACAAAAGGAATTGACATACTTAAGCATAGAGAAGATCACCAAGTTAGAGTGTATAAAGACAGAAGAAAGGAAAGAGAAGTTAGAAATCAATCAAGTTGGAGCTGGAGAGATGACTCAGAGGGAAAGATCACTGCCTGCTCTGCAGAGGGTCTGGGTTTGGTTACTAGCATACACATGGTAGCTAACAACTGTTCATAACTGCAGTTGCACAAAATCTGATGCTTTCTCAAGCCTCTGTGGGCATTGCAAGACATTGGTGCACTTACATACATGCAGGCAATACACTCACATATATAAAATAAATAAAATATTTTTAAATAATGAATCGAGTTGTTTCAAGCCATGAAAGTGTAGTACTGGACTTGCCCTCCAACCAAGAAAATTCATATATACAAGTATTCAAGAGCAGTGTTATGGGCTTTGAGAGAAGAGAAACACAAAGGTGAATACATTTGACCATCCAGGCTTCCCTTCTAGGACCAGAGCAGGATAAAGAATCTTAAACAGAACAGCAGTCTAACTCAATAAGCTGAGGAGACAGATTGGCATTTTGAGCTGCTAAAGTAGCTGCGATTTGCCAGGTCAGGTAACTGATGAGAGCTACATAGAGTACCCAGGCAACCGCATGGGAATTCACCACAAGTCTCTGGCTAAGAGCCAGGATGCTCACAGTGATGCACTACACCCTCCAACTGTGAGCCAAAGTAACCCCTTCTTTCCTTAAGTAGTCTTGAAAAATCTTGGTCATTGGTATCTCTTTGATCCTTTTGATCTTTTTTGGCCTTTTTTGAGACAAAGTCTCCCTGTAGCCACAGATGGCCTGGAAACTCACTATGTAGACCAGGCTGCCCTCAATCTCACAGAGAGATGTGCCTGTCTCTGCCTCCCAAGTGCTGGGATTTAAAATGTACACTATGACCCTTAGATATATTGTTAGTGTCTTTTAATGGATTTGTCCTGCAAGGTTCCATCTCCTAAAGGTCCGATAGCCTCTCCGAACAGCACCACCAGCTGTGGACCAACTGTTCAAATTCATGAGCCTATAGGAATATTCCTCATTCAAACTACCATACAGCCTAAGATAAGGGTTGAATTTCATTATACTACACGTGGATTTCTAGTTTTTCCTAACACTATATGTTGAGAAGACTGTCCTTTTGCCATTTGTGTTCTTGACGTTTTGTTTAAAAATCTGTTCATGGACTGGAGAGATGGCTCATTGGTTAAGAGTGCCAAGGACTCGAGTTCGATTCCCAGCACCCACATGGTAGCTAAGAACGTCTTTAAGTCCAGTTCCAGGGGAATCCGACGCCCTCTTCTGACCTCCGTGGCATTGCATGACATGGGTGCACCAACCTACATGCAGACAGTACACTCATACACATAAAAAAATAATAAGGGCTGGAGAGATGGCCTAGCAGTTGAGAGCACTGACTGCTCTTGCAGAGAACCCGGGTTTGATCCTCAGCACCCACATGGTGGCTGAGAACCTTCTTTAACTCCAGTTCTAGGGGAATCCGACACCCTCTTCTGACCTCCACGGCATTGCACGACATGGGTGCACAAACTTACATGCAGACAGTACATTCATACACATAAAAATAAATAAAATTTTTTAAAAAATTTTTTTAATTTAAAAAAAATAAAGAAAGGAAAGTAAAAGGTACTAAGCTAATTAAACCTTTAAAAAAATAAAAATAAATAAAAAACTGTTCACAAATACATGGGTTTATTTTGTATTTTCTATCCTGTACCTCTTAACAATCTTGCTGGTTTGGTTACAGTAGCTTTCAATATGTTTTGAAATCAGAATGTGCGAACCTACCAGCTTTATTCTCAGTATTAACCGTCTTCTGACGTTAACCCTGAGACAGCTATCAAATTACATTACTGCAGTTGACCTTCCACCAAGCAAAGATAGCTTGCCAGGAGGACTCACATAAAATAAAACAAACAAAAACAATGGGCAGAGGGTGAGAGTACCTAGATGACCTCAGGACACAGACTTTAAAGGAACAAACATAAACACCATCAAAGAATTCATGGAGTTTCAAGAGGACAAGAGCAAACATATCAGTGAACTTAAAGAGGATAAGAATGAGCTCTTGAATGAAGTCCAGGAAAACACAAATTTAAGACAGAATTGATTAAGACAATTCAAGACTCAAAAACTGAATTCAGTAAGAAGATGATTTACTGAAGAAAAGCTGAAATAAAGTTGAAATTGAAAAACTCATTGACCCAGTTAGAAAACTAAGGGGGAAATCTTACTAGTAGAATGGACCAAATAGAAGTTAGAACATCAGGACTTGAAGGCAAAGTAGAAGAATTGGACCACTCAAAGACATGAAACATGCTTTTAACATGGGAAATGAATACACAGGACCGTTGGGACAAAATACAAAGACAAAAACCTAATCATTATAGGTATAGAAGAAGGAGAAGAATCTTAGGTCAAGGGCTTAGACCAGATCTTCAACAGGATTATAAAACAAAATGTCCTCAAAATAAGGAAATACACACTCAGATACAAGAGGTACACAGAACACCATACAAACAGGACCAGAAGAGAAACTCCCCATGGCATATTATAATAAAACACGGAAAATACAGAACAAAGAGAGGGTTTTGAAAGCACAAAGCGAAAACCACAACTCACATATAAAGGAAAATCCATCAAAACAACAACTGACTTCTCATTGGAAACTTTAAAAGCCAAAAGAGCCTGGAGCAATGTACGCTAAGTTTTAAAAGATCACAGATGCCAAGCCAGACTACTTTATTCAGAAAAAACTATCTGCCATGTTAAAGGAGAAAGAAAAACTGTCCATGATATAATCAGGAGAAAAGAATTCATGTCCACCAAACCAGCTGTACAGAAAATACTGGAAGCTATACCACAGACAGCAGAGGAGAAAAGCATAGCCAAGAGGCTACAGAAAGAAACCAAATCGAGGAATCATTCTAAAACTCAAAATAGGTCTTAGAATACAAGTAGCAAAAACAAAAACATAGTGACAACAATCAACACATACCTTTCAATAACTAAACATTAGGGGCTGGAGAGATGGTCTAGTGGTTGAGAGCTCTGACTGCTCTTGCAGAGGACCCGGGTTCGATCACCAACACCCACCATCTTTAATCCAGTTCCAGGGGAATCCGTTGGCTCCCTCTTCTGACCTCTGCGGCATTGCACGACCCGGGTGCATGCAGACAGTACATTCATACACATAAAGAATAAATCAATTTTTTAAAAATTAAAAAAAAATAACTGTAAACATTAATGGCCTGAACTCCCCAAGCAAAAGATATAAGATAGTTATTTGGATTAAGAAACAACTCAGCAGAGCGTGGTGGTGCATGCCTTTAATCCCAGCACTTGGGAAGCAGAGGCAGGCAGATCTCTGTGCTCTGTGAGTTCAAGGCCAGCCTGGTCTATATAGTGAGATAGTAAGCTCCAGGCGATCTGGTACTAAAAGGAGACCCTATCTCAAAAAGACCAAAAAAAAAAAGAAACAAAACTCATCTGTCTATTGTCTGTTACCTTCAAGAATAGGCAATACTGGGGCTGGAGAGATGGCCTAGCGGTTAAAAGCACCGACTGCTTTTGCAGAGGACTAGGGTTCGATCCCCAGCACCCACAAGGTGGCTGAGAACCGTCTTTAACTCCAGTTCCAGGGGAATCTGACACCTTCTTCTGACCTCCACAGCATTGCACGACACGAGTGCACAAACCTACACGCACACGGTACATTCATACACATTAAAAAAAAAAAAAATAGGCAATACTGAGCGACAGTCGGGAGGCCCAGATGCCTCCCAGCGGCCCAGCTGCTCAACTCCTGCTGGGTGACAGAGAGGCTCAGACATCTCCCAACTGCACCAGCGGCTCAGCTACCAAGGGTGAGAGAGAAGAGGCCCAGATGTCTCCCAGCAGCTCTTTGCTGAGAAATTGCAGACCCCCTACCCACTAGCTGGAGAATATCTGTGGACCCACCCTCTGCTCCAGGCTAGGCTTCCCTGCCCGTGGACCCATATGGATGAATGTCTCAAACCAGCCCTGGAGAGCTGGTAGGTGAACTCCATGTGGTGCAGGGTTCAAGCCTCCCTAATTACTACCTGTCTTGAACCTCTGAGGAGCTCCTGAGGAGCTGGGCAAGAAATGTCTGGTCCATTCAGCACAAAATCAGAAGGGAAATCCTCAAGCCTAAGCCAAAGAGCCTTCCTTATTATAAGAACTACAGCAATGTAGTCTGGACACTCATTTGATCAACTTGATTGAACATACAACCCCTCACCCCCCGCTGGAAGGTGGGGCTGTGGGGGTTTGGGCACAACAGCCTGCAAATTGGTTTTACATGAAGGATGC
>VZQC01015068.1:257985-279766 GCA_009823505.1 Rhizomys pruinosus
CTTTATAAGCGTGTAATTAAGCAAAATATTATTACTATAGGAAAGCTCTGAAATCAAGCATTGAATTATTCAGCCAAGGAGATTGTGGCTAGGGGATCCAAGCCCCCCCAAATTATAAAGGCCTTTTGCCTATAAGTGGGGATATATGCAAAGAGAAAGGCCAGTAAGTCCCTGTTGTCGGAAGACCTAGTGTGAGCATGAAAAAAAAAATGTTATGAATCAATGGTCACTTTGCTAATGTACAACTGGGCCTCTGGAAACTGGCCAGAGAGCATTACCAAAGAGGCACTAAAGCAATACAGCGAAATATTGGTCTCCCTAAGACAAGCAAGACTCCCCTACCATCAGTTATCAGCTACACCTCAACTGCCTGAAGATAACTGTGCAACCAGTGGCAGCCAAGTGTCTACTTATATCCCAAATCTTAATTGATATAGCTTCTCTCGTTGGAGGAATAACTCACGGTGCATGCCACAAGCTTATGTCCTCTAGTGTGGTTAGGAGATGTTTATAAGCCACAATAAGAACTGTTCACCCTTCTACAGAGAAACCACAAGTTTGTGCGATAGCATGACATCGAAAAGCATTCTGTGTCTATGCTCACAGCTTATCTCGACATAATAATTAGTACTGCTTTAATTGCCTGTACATCCACATTGCTTGTGCTTTCGTAGGTATGACTAAAAAGGGAAATCACTGGATAATCTGTACCACCCCTAAAGGGAAACAACTGAAACAGACTTAGAGTCCAAAAAATGACATCTCCAGAAGAAAAATAGACTGTCTTTGCTTCTCACCCACTAGTTACCCCATTTCCCAAAGCCTAGGGAACAAATTTTGGTGAAAAGATCCGGAGGCCATGGTTAGAATGTAAGGGCTGTGGAGAGATTTGGGTGAATCGGGAGACTACAGCAATATAGACTCGGTACTTCCTATCTTGATCAACATGCCTGTGCATACAGCATCACCAACTGGACTATGGGAACCTTGGTTGTTCAAAATTTGGACAATAGATACTTTTGCAAAATTGTTTTACATTGAATGTTTACTTACATTCATTTGCTTATGCTTAATAATTTGGCTCACTTCAAAAAAAATGCACCAATTACCTACATGTATGACAAACTGATACACATACTCAATGTGTATCCTGAAACACAACTGTGCTTATTATTTGTGTGAGAAATCTCCTAAATTAAAGAGTGAAAAACGATAAATAAACTAGAGGGGGAAAAAAAAAAAGAGAAGGAGATTGACACGAACTATAAACTTCAAATCCATAACATATAAGGAAATTGAACAGTACTTTACAAAACCTCCCAACTAAAAAAAGCCCTGGCCTGACGCAGGATTTATGGCAGAATCTACCTGACATTTAAAGAGGACCTACAGCCAGGGACGTGGTGGCCACACCCTTTAATCCTAGACTTCGGAGGAGCAGAGGCAGGAGGATCTTTGTTGAGTTCAAGGCCAGCGGCCTGGTGCTACAGAATCATGAGTTCCAGGATCAGCGTTGGGTGCCACAGGGTAGACCTGCCACAGACTAGTTTCCGGGCTTACTGGAATCGAGTGTAGTTCTTTGTCTCTAAATCTCAGCCAGAAAGCAGGGTCCCTTGGTAATCAGGAAAACACAGGTTCGGGTTGGTTGACGGGCATTAGAAAAACCACGAAAAAGAGGCTTTTGGATTGGCTTAGACGATTTTTTACTCGGGCTCATGGGCCCAGTGATTTTTTATGGAGTTAGCATAGTCCCGACAAGAAAACAGCAAGGAGATATAATGGCAAACTTTTCCACAACTACTGACAGGAGGGTTCGGAACACAAATATAATTTACATTATTCTTTCTTTTATTAAATTTTGATTAATGGTCATTTTATCTTGTAATCTGTTAGTATTGAACGATGGTTGTATCTGTCTGCTTTATGCAAGGTCTTGTTACACCCCGTCTCGTGCAATGGCCGGCGCCAGGAGGGTCAGAAGAGAACAGGGTTTTCTCGGTTTCCCCTGGAAACTGGAGTTTTCCTCCTGGAATTGGAGTAGCAGACGGTTGTTTAGCCGGCCAGCCTTTGGTCGCGGGATCCGAACCGGGCCTCTGCAAGGACGCGTCGGTAGCTCTTAAACTGCTTAGGCTTAGTCATACTCCACTCCACCTTAACTAATAATTCAATGTTTTCATCCACATCTCAACCATAAGCAGTACATTAGTCATGGGTCATGTTGACAAGTTACAGCATAATACACTTTTAAGTTTAGACAATGGTCACAAAACCGCAAGCACAAGTCTGGAACAAAACTTTTTTAAGAACTGAGCAGTTGGGGCTCTTTTTTTATTATTATTATTTTATCACTAACATAACCTTTACTGTGTGATCCTTAAGGTTTTTCTTTTTCTGTCTCCCAGGGAAATGGCTCGGGCCTGTTAAGATGTAATCTGAGTCAAGATTTAGGGCTTTCTTCTGCTGGAAGCATAGGGAAATGGCTCAAAGACGCAAATCTCGCCTCCATGTACCTGCCCAGCCAATTTTTTCAAACAAGTGATAGACTCCTGCTTTCTGTTACAGTTGTGTCTGCAATGCGGTCCACCATTTACTATTGCCTTCATATTTGATTAATAATGAGTTATGTTTTTGCTGTGAGGAAATGTTCAAAGTAGCACCAATGAGGCTTAGCTGTTCCTTAGCTCAATCCCCCTTCCTTTTGCCCATGAAGTTTAAAATATATGGAGAAGGAGCCCACTTGCCCCATCTAGCCTATATCTAACCCAATCTATCCTTCCCAATTCATTATATTGTCTCTCCGTGTGCAAGGCATGGGGAGAAATCAGGGATCCTTCTGTAGTGTTAATTTTGTTTTCTTGTGAAGGAGTGAGCGCCCAACCATCTCGCCTTTCTATATTAAATAATGCCTCCATCATACACGCTGCCATTGGTAATCCCATTCACTCAGTAACCAGTCATGATTTATAAAAACAGTCCCATTCACTCTACTCGCCCGCTGATTATCCTATTTGAACTTTTCTTTAAAATAATTTTATTATTTTGTAATTGCGGTCTGTGATATCACGCCAATGTTAATGGATTGTTTTCCTTCCAAATTGAAATGTTTGGATAAGTAAGAAGCTCTGGTTAAGATTAAGGTGGGCCCCCTCAGGGTTCGGGTACTCCAATAAACCTATTCCCTTATTATATTTATTTGACTAAGATATACAGGAAAGGTTTCCTGGCCTTTCAGAAAGGAGGGTGACCTAAAATTTAGACTGGAGGAGAGTATTTGGGCTATCCCTATTGCCATCTCCCAGGAGACATCTCTTCGGACATTCTGTCGCTCCTTTGTCTCCATAACGAAACCAATTTAATACCTTATACTTGAGAGAGGTATCTTTTGTTTATTATTTTCAGAATGTATTTATTATAACTAATGAAGACAGTGCTTTTGCCAAGCCCAGCACCAAGTAAGCGTGACATCTTAGGAGCATATCGGGGAATGGTCAAGGAAAAAAAAAAAAAAAAGAAAATAAACTCCTACCTTTCACCTTGTACAAAAGTCAACTCTATGGATCAAAGACCTCAGTGTGAAACCTGAAACTCTGAAAATGTTAGAAGAAAACATTGATAGTAACTTACAAGCTATAGGTGTAGGAAAAGACTTTCTAAATCAGACAGTAGTTGTGCAGGTCAGCAATCAACAAATGGGACCTCATTAAACTAAAAAGCTTCTACACAGGAAACACACACATACATACACACACACACACACACACACACACACACACACAATTAAAGTGAATGGGAGAAACTCTTCACCAGTGGCACACCTGACAAAGGTTTAACATCCAGAGTATATAAACTACTCAAAAAACAGAGGACCGAGAAAACAAACAACCCAATTAAAAGAAGGTCTAAAGATCTGAACAGAGACTTCTCAACAGAAGAAATAAATATGGCTAAGAAACATCTTAAGGTGTTCAAGCTGGCCCATGGTGGAACACACCTTTAATCCCAGAGGCAGAAGCAGGCAGATCTCTGTGAGTTCAAGGCCAGCCTGGGGCTACAGGGAGACCCTGTCTCAAAAACACCAAAAAAAAAATTGTAATGTTTTATGAAATGCACAAAACTTCAATAAAAAATTGGCTTAAAAAATTGTTCAGCATCGTTTAGTAATTAAGGAAATGCAAATTAAAATCACTTTAAGATTTCATCTTACACTGTTAAGACTGACTATGATAAAGAAAACATATGATACCAAATGCTAGAGAGCCTGTGGGGAAAGAGGAACACTCATCGCTGCTAGTAGAATTGCAAATTCGTGCAACCCCAATGGAAAGCAGTATGGAGAACTAGTAAATGACTCAAAATGAACCTAACATTTGACCCCATACAACTCCTGGGTATATACCCAAAGGATCCATTCTATAGCAGAGATACGTGCACGATCATGTTTATTGCAGCTCTTTTCATAATATTTGATATTATGAAAATAGCTGGAAACAGCCCAAGTGTCCCTCAACTGATGAGTGGATAATGAAAATGTGGTACATTTACACAATGGCGTTTTATGCAGTGGTAAAGAAAGATGACATCATGAATTATGCGGGTAAATGGATGGAACTAGAAGCCATTATGCTAAGTGAAGTCATACAGTCCCAGAACAACAAATGACATATGGTGTCCCTCATTTGTGGATCCTAGCGCCAAATCCTTATAAGTAAGTCAAAGTGGGTAATTTGTTAGTAAAAACAATACCACATTGACTAATATTACTATAGATACAGCTTGAAGTTTATGTCTCTGTTTTCCTCAATTCTAAGATTTAAGAAAAAGAATAAATCTCTCTTTTTTTTTTTTTTTGGTCATAGTGTAAGAGTTTGAGAATCCACACCAACACACCGATGAAGATCAAAAAATGATTTTGTTGGAAGCAGAAAAGGTTTAGAAAGAAGAGAAGAAATGAGAACAAAGGAAGCAGAGGTTTAGAGGGAAGAGAAGAAACTCGAACAAAGGGATTGGTGCTCCCAGGCCATGCCTGCCGGCATGCAGGTCAGAAAGCAGCGACTCCAGCCCACACGCATATGGGTCTCATAAGAGAGATTCTATATAAACAGAATCCAGGGGGAGGTACCGAACGGGCTTGTTAACTTTTTAAAATTCATTGGATTAAACAGAGTTTAATGCATTGGGCAGTTTTTTAGAATTGGACCAGCCTTCCTGCCATCCATTTGAAAGATGTCAGTTACTATTGTTACCAGGCAGTGGGCCTATCGGCTAATCTTGGTGTCTTAAGTCACTGACCTTTTCTGGGCACTTCTGAGACTAGGGGCAGCTGGCGTCTGATGATTGGTTGCAGACCTCTGGCCATACATTCCAGTGGTTATCTTTTAGCTACAAGCAGTGCAGTGGGTGGAGGGGAGAAGCTTATGACTAGGCATTTCTTTATACTAAGTCAATTCCAATAGACACTTAAGGATATCTAAAAATGGCTGCTGTAGCCAAAATGGAGCTTGTTGGGGCAGCCCTAACAATAGAAAATAATGAATTAGGCAAAAATTTTATTTCCAAGCTCTTCAAAGATTATTACAAACACATATTAAGTTTCCATCTAAAAGTGTCCTATATTAAACCAAAGGCACACCACTCCAGTAAAACACTTGTGACTTGAATTCTTTCTTTTTTTCGTTTTTTTTTTTTTTTTCTTTTTTGGTCTTTTTGGAGACAGGGTCTCCCTGTAGCCCCTACCTGTTCCGGAACTCCACTCTGTTAGACCAGGCTGGCCTTGATTGTTCCACCAGAGATCTATCGATCTCTGCCTCCCCAAGTGCTTAGGATTGTAAAGGCCTATACACACGCTCGGCTGCTAATTCTTCCTTTCTCAGCTGGTAAGTATTTTAATACATGTTTTTTTAATAGTCCACTTTGTGAGTGTTAATTATGTATGCATGTACGTCTGCATGTAGGTTTGGTACCCGTGTCGTGCCATGCCTCGGAAGTCAGAAGAAAAGTCTCAGATATCCCCCTGGAACTGGAGTTCCTCCATGAAATTGGAGTTAAAGAGTGTTCTTAGCCGCCATGTGGGTGGCTTGGGGGTCAACCGGTCCTCTCCAAGAGCAGGTCTCCTAAGAAGCTTCTCCCGGGGCTGGAGATGGCTTAGCGGTTTAGAGCGCCGACCGCTCTTACAGAGGACCCAGGTTTCGATCCCCAGGACCAGCATGGCGCCTAGAACCGTCTGAAACTCAAATGCCAGGAGAACTCCACTCCAGGGGAGTCCTAGACCCTCTTCTGAACCTCCGCGGCATTGCACGACATGGGTTGCACAAGCCTCATGCAGACAGTAAATTCATACACATACAGAAATAAATAAAATAAAATAAGAATAAAAAAAAAAAGAAGCTTCTTCTCCCAAGCTTAGTGTTAAAAATAAAACAAAAAAACCCAAAACAAAACAAACAAAAAAAAGACGCCGGGGGTGGTGGCGCACGCCTTTGATCCTAGCACTTGGGAGGCAAAGGCAGGCAGATCGTTGTGAGTTCAAGGCCAGCCTGGTCTACAGAGTGAGTTCCAGGATAGCTGAGGCTACAGGGAGACCCTGTCTCGAAAAGACCAAAATAAATAAATAGATAAATAAATAAATAAATAAATAAATAATAAAAATAAAAAAAATAAAAATAAAACAATATTCTCATTTAGAAATAAGCAACTTCTTGCTTAGAAAATCAGGGTATCCGCCTGTTCTTAATTTTATACTTTTTTTTTTTTGGTCTTTTCAAGACAGGGTCTCCCTGTAGCCCCAGCTGTCCTGAAACTCACTCTGTAGACCAGGCTGGCCTTGAACTCACAAAGATCCACCTGCTCCTGCCTCCCAAGTGCTAGAAGTAAAGGCCCTGTGCCACAGTGCCAGGCTAATTTTATACTTTCTTGTCTTAGCCATTGTAAATTTTTAAAAACAAATTTTATTATAGTATAAAAATGTTAACAACAACAAATTACAAATACTCAGTTTTTGTAGTCAAAATGTTTTCTTCCTAAAATGTAAACATCTAGTAAATAAAACATACCTGGGGGATCAGCCGCCCTCTTACGACCTCCGTGCCACCGCCCAACACGGGTGCACCAACCTGCATGCAGACAGTACACTCATACACATAAAAAATAAATAATTTTTTAAAAAGTACATGCACCGGGCATGGTGGCACACGCCTTTAATCCTAGCACTTGGGAGGCAGAGGCAGGCGGATCTTTGTGAGTTCAAGGCCAGCCTGGTATACAGAGCAAGTTCCAGGACAGCTGGGGCTATAGGGCTACAGGGTCTCGAAAAGACCAAAAAACAAAAACAAAACAAAAAAAACCATACATATCTTATTACCAGCATGCATGCAACTTTACTCCTAAAATGTGAATTCCTGAATGTGCTTTGGAATTAACTTACAGTTTAGTTTCAGACTTTGTAACTTTGGTATATGAGTAGAGGGTATATATGCATATTTTGGACTGATATAAAATTAAAGGCAATAACAAAAAAAGGACTTGTTCAAAGAACTGTCCAAAACAGTAAACTTCTGCATCAAAAAAGTTTTAAAAAGACTGAGAAAGCTGGGAGTGGTGTGCACACCTTTAATCCTAGCACTCGGGGAGGCAGAGGCAGGAGGATCTTTGTGAGTTCAAGGCCAGCCTGACCAGGAACCTATCAGGTAGAAGGAGAGAACCAACTCTCACAAAGACTCCTCTAGGCTCCACACATGTGAGCTGCTATGCTTACCACCCCGCCCCCCCCCCCGGAAAAAATAAATGCAATAAAAAGAGAAGAAACCACACATACAATCCAAATGCCCATAGAAAGAACAAGCAAAATAGAATATTCATTTGATCCAATATTTCAGAACCCAAACCAAAAACATGGTGAACACATACCATGTAACCCAGACCCTAAAGCAGGATGATAAGGTCAACACAAGCCTGAGCTATACAGTGAGTTCCAGGCTAGCCTCAGCCACATAGGGAGGGTTTATCTCAAAGCAGACAAACAAAAGACCTACTACTGATACATGCAGGAATTTCATAAATGTTGAGTGAAAAAAATCAAACATACAGAAGAGACATTATGAGTGTGGTGTATGGCTGGCATGAGTTGCATGGCACCTGGGTTGTCCAATGGCTGAGGAGGTCAGGAAAGGGTGTCAGATCCCCTGGAACTGGAGTTAAGGGCTGTTGTTAGTCGCCATTCGAGTACTGGGAATCATACCCAGGTCCTCTGCAAGAACAGTCAGTGCTCTTAACTGCTGAGCCATCTCTCTAGCCCCTGAATTTTCTTTGCAGTGAGCAAATGCAAAGAGCAAGTGTTGTAGAAATAGTGATGGACTAGTGAGATGTGCAGCTGGCCAAACCACTTGCAGTGTGCCCTGGTTACCTGAGTTCAAGCCCTAGAGCCCAGATAAAAGTGGAAGAAGAGAACCAACCCCACAAAGTTGTCCTCTAACCTCTCCACACATGCAGCACCATTGTGTATATGGCCACATACATGGTGTACACACACATATACACACACACACATTAATAAATAATAAACAAGTAAATTTTTTATTTATTATTTTTTATGTGTATGAGTGTACTGTCTGCATGTAGGTTGGTGCACCCGTGTTGTGCAATGCCATGGAGGTCAAAAGAGGGCGTCGGATTCCCCTGGAACTGGAGTTAAAGACGGTTCTTAGCTGCCATGTGGGTGCTGGGAATTGAACCTGGGTCCTCTGCAAAAGCAGTCGGTGCTCCCAATTGCTGAGCCATGTCTCCAGCCCCAAACAAGTAAATTTAAATATAATGGAAGCCCGGGTCATTCTTGAAAATATACATACATAAATGGGTTAAAGCAATGATATAATTATACCTTGATTGCTCAATTACATTCTCCAAAAGGGTTCCACTGGAGAAATGCCTCATTCTAAGATAAAAGTATACTTTCTTATTTAACTTTCACTGTGCATATGTAATATATATAGTGATACTGTAGTCAAGCGAATTAACATCATCTCATGTTGTTTCTCCCCCCCCCCACTTTGTAAAAGGGACTGAAATCTGCGGTGTTCATGACAAGTAGCTAGTGTTATCATTAACTGAAGATTTCTCACTACGCATTAGAATCTGACTTACATTTCTGCATGACTAATTTGATTTAGCATAAAGTCCACAGGGTTCAGCCACATTGAAAAGTACAAGATAAAGCCAGACATTGTGGCACAAGCCTTTAATCCTAGCACTTGGGAGGCAGAGGCAGGCAGATCTCTGTGAGTTCAAGGCCAGCCTAGTCTACATAGCAAGTTCCAGGCCAGCTAGGGCTACAGGGAGACCTTGTCTCAAAAAAGATGAAAGGAAGGAAAGGAGGAAGGGAGGAAGGGAAGAAGGGAGGAAGGGAGAAAGTGAGAAAGGGAGAAAGAAAGAAAGAAAGAAAGAAAGAAAGAAAGAAAGAAAGAAAGAAAGAAAGAAAGAAAGAAAGAAAGAAAGAAAGAAAGAAAGAAAGAAAGAAAGAAAGAAAGAAAGAAAGAAAGAAAGAAGATAAACGCATAGCGGCATATGCCCCTGAAAGTAAAAAGTTAAAAAAAAACTGATGTAGGCTTATCAAAAGGATAAAAGGGTCCCCATAAAGAGACTCCCACTAGTTATTAGCCATGCCCCACACCCTTCAAAAGCAATCTTTCTGCTTCATCCGAGTGCCCCATGTTCCTGCAACAGGAACCACACCCTGTCTGAGAAATCTGAGTCTCTAACCTGTGGTTGAGGGAGCATTTCCTTTAAATTTTTATTTCCTTAATAAATAACTTTTCAGCCTTAGAAGTCATAGCTGCTTTATATGATTGCTACTTCAGAATAATGAGTCATTTTATCTTTTAGTAATTGATCATTTTACTAGAAAACAATTTTTACAATTTTCATATTAAAAGGAAATCACAAAAAAAACCCCAAAACAAACGAAAAGCATCCTCCAGAATAAGTGACCTGTACACAAATTTTCAAGGTCAAATAAGAGAAACAACTAACAGCAACCTGCTTCTTGTTTGGCTCCTGTAGCTGGGCCTGAGAATCAAATGCAAAGAGCATTTATTAGGACAACTAATAAAATTTTTTCATGCAGACTGTAGATTACATAATAATATTGTATCAATGCTGTGGACCCTAATTTTTATCATCATACTGATGCTTGTTTGTTTGTTTGTTTGTTTGGTTGGTTGGTTGGACAGTCTTTTTGAGACAGGGTCTCCCTGTAGCCCCAGCTGTCCTGCAACTTACTGTGCAGACCAGGCTGGCCTTGAACTCACAAAGATCTGCCTGCCTCTGCCTCCTGAGTGCTGGGATTAAAGGCGTGTGACAGCACACCCAACTTTTTTCATCAGATTGTTAATGCAAGAGAATACCATTGTTCATAGGAAATACACCCAGATGTATGAGGAACATACACATAAATTGTTCAAAATAAACATGGAAGGGAGTAGGGGGAAGGATCAAAAATAAATGGGGTAATGTGTAAACAACTGACCCTCAGTATAGTATGTGTAAGAGTTTGGGGGACTTTTTGTTTGTTTTGCTTTTTTTTATTTTTTTAAATTTATTTATTTCTGTATGTGTATGAATGTACTGTCTGCATGTAGGTTTGTGCACCCGTGTCGTGCAATGCCTCGGAGGGCAGAAGCGGGCTTCGGATTCCCTGGAAACTGGAGTTCTCATGGAATAGGAGTTTCAGACGGATTCATCAACCACCATGTGGGTGCTGGGAATCAAACCCAGGTCCTCTGCAAGAGCACCGCTGAGCCATCTCTCTAGCCTGGGAGCCCCCATTTCTGAGGGACCCTTGCCCCTTTTTTTGAGAGTCTCTGGCTATGTAGCCCAAACTCATTTCCTCATTTCAAACTTCAATCCTCCTACCTTGTCTTCCCAAGTGCTGGGATACAGCCCTGTGCCACCACATCCAGCACCTTTGTGCTATTCTGACAACTTCTTTCCAGATGTGAAACTATAGTAAAACTGAAAGTTACCAAAGCCATAAAGACTTATTCCTTGAAATGCGTTAAATGTTATCTGTTTGACAGGCATCAATTAATTTCAAAATTAAGTTGGGTGGTAACTACTAGTTTCCAAAAAATTCTAGGGCAGATGAGAAACCCTGAGCAGGAAGGATGTGTTTAACAGTGAAACTAGTGCAAGATCTGTTAACACAAAATCTTACTGAAGAAAACGGTCAAGAGGTTAAAGAAGCCGCTGCCACCAAGATCTGTCAACATTTGCCCACATTAAAAACCTTAAGCTCTGTTCTGTGAGATAGGACTTCTAACATACAAAGCCCCCAGAATGGGCACTGAGCTGGGAAAAGGAGCCACCTCTGCTTCCACTCCCACAAAGACAAGTCATTCAACCTACTTTACTTCTATTCTTCCCTTATAACATGCACACACCCCTTGCAGCCCAATCCTCCTTCCAGCCTAGATGCAAGATTCCTGAAGTCAAAGTTGAATTTATCAACAGGCTATGGAGAGATACTGGGAGGGAAAGGGTTAAGAGGGGTTATGGGAACAGGTGTAAAGAAGGAAGGATAGGGGGAGGGTTAACCAAAACTGAGGAGGCATGAGAAGTCTTATAAAACCCCAGTAGTTTGTGTATGGAGGATGCTCACCAGAGATGACCACTCAGACACAAAATAATCCCAAAAGAAAGTCTTGGGGGCTGGAGAGATGGCACAACAGTTAAGAGCACTGACTGCTCTTGCAGAGGACCTGGGTTCTATTCCCAGAACCCACATGTTGGCTAAGAACGGTCTTGGGCCCAGCGTGGTGGCACAGGCCTTTAATCCCAGTAGAGGCAGGATCCCTGTGAGTTCAAGGCCAGCCTGCTCTACATAGCGAGCTCCAGGCCAGCTAGGACTAAAGGAAGACCCTGTCTCAAAAAGACAAAAAAAAAAAAAAAAAAAAAAAAGAAGAAGAAGAAGAAGAAAGAAAGTCTTGAAAGCGAAGAAAAGGAGATAAAGAAAGAAAGAGGAGGGAAAAAAGGGGAAAAGAAAGGAATGAGATTAACGGGGTTAAGGAGAGGACGAACCGGGCAACTGCGAGGAGATAGGCGTGAGTGAAGGAGAGAAGAAAGAGAAGGAAGTAGTATATTTGCCTGGGACCACACACTAGGCATTTGGTCCTAGGTCTAGCCCGGAGCTGGTTTTGGGGGGAGGAGTTTTTATACCATATCAAGGGGTGAAAAGTCGTAAGTTGTCCCAGCTTAGGGTGGAAAGCCCCTCTTAACATATTCTATTCTCTTAGAGCATGCCAAGTAGAAAGTACAGAAGCCATAATCCGCAGTTAGTAAAAGGCCCCAGATATATCCCAACCTGTTCTCGAACTTCTAGTTTAGTTCAGCTGGGTCAAACTTCCCTATTTTCACTATTATTTGAGTTAAACTTTTATCTTTTTTTTTTTTTTTTTTTTTTTTTTTTTTGGTCTTTTTGAGACAGGGTCTCCCTGTAACTCTGTCTGGTCCCGGAACTCCTTCTGTAGACACAGGCTGGCCTTGGAACTTCAGAGATCCCACCCGCCCCTCTGCCTCCCATGTGCTAGGATTACACTCAGACTGCATTGTCTCCCTCTTCTCTCCTGAAGAAGAGAAGGATCATCAGTGGCAGTTGCAGTTGCAGTAAAGCAAGCACACCAGAGAGCCGGCTGGCTTCATGCTCAGGAGAAGGATGCTACTCTCCTCCTTGTGGTTTCTGGTGCTCTACACAGTCAGAGAAACTTCTCTAGTAACATACTAAGAAATGATCCCAAGTATGTCTTGAGGGTAAAATTTCTCAATTACTGGGCTCAGCTTGGGCTCAAATATGGCATAGCGATGGCAATTTGAGGCGCCTCACGCACATTTGTAAGCTAATTAAAAATACAGTTTAAGAAAATAAAAAAAAAGGGACTGGAGACAAGGCCTCAGCAGTTAAGAGCACTTTCTGCTTTTGCAGAGGATCCAGGTTTGGTTCCCAACACTCACATGGTGGGCTGCCGTGGCATAAGTATATCTATATATCACATATGTACAGTGACAGATCCAATGCCCTCTCTGGGCCGTGTGGTACCACACACAATGTGATACACATATACTCATGCAGGCTCACACACAAAGTATATAATTTTTTACTTTTTATTTTTTTTATTTTTCATTTGTCTTTTGAGACAGGGTCTCCTATACCCCAGCTGGCCTAGAACTTGTAGACCGAGGCTGGCCTTGAACTCAGAGATCCACCTCCACCTGCCTCTCTAGGATTAAAGGGGAGGCTCTACCATGCCTGGCTTAAAGACAGTTCTACCGCCATGTGGATGCTGGGATTCGAACCCAGGTTCTCTTAAGAGAGGAGTCAGCACTCTTAACGGCTCTGAGCCATCTCTCCAGCCCCCGGACGTTGAAGAATTTTATCTTGAAACTCATACCAGGAAACTTGAACTCAAACCAGGAAACTCTTTCCCTACTGGCTACCTTTCATAGTGCTAGAACTGGTAGAGAAATGACATCAGTGGTCTTACACAGACAAGACCCTGCATGCTACAATTCCAACCATCCAGGCAAATGTGCCCACCACACAATAATGTAAAGACTGTTAATGACCAAAGAAGGCCCAGAAAAAATGTTAAGAGCCAGAGGTTGGCTGGAGAGATGGCCTAGCGGTTAAGAGCGCCGACTGCTCTTGCAGAGGACCCAAGTTTGTTTGACCCCAGTGTGCGGCTGAGAACTGTCTTTAACTCCAGTTCCAGGGGAATCTGACACCCTCTTCTGACCTCCAAGGCATTGCACGACACAGGTGCACAAACCTACATGAAGACAATACACTCATACACATAAAAAAATTTTAAAATAATAAATAATAATTTTAAAAAAAGAGCCAGAGCTGAGGAAGGAAGAATGCTTTGAACTGCTGTTCTCTGAACATGCTGCGACTGCCATACACATGATTCACACCAGCTTGGTTAACTGCACAGAGCCTGACAAGATCAAGCCAGTTGAAAATTATATCGTGGAAGCGGGAGGGCTGCTGAAGCCCCACCCCTGAGAAGCTATTGGCAGTCAATGACTGCTTGAAAAGGGAGAGTCATGGGAGGCCTAGTGGTTAAGAGCACCAACTGCTCTTGCAGAGGACCCTGGTTTGACCACATGGGCGGCTGAGAACCATCTAACTTTAACTCAGTTCCTCAGGGGAAGCTGACCACATCTTCTCTTTTCCTCTCTCTAACCTCCGCAGGCATTGCCATGACATGGGTGCATAAAACCTAAAAAAAAAGAAACCTACTTCNCAAACAACAAAAAAACAAAGAACAAAACAAACGCAATTCAGGTTATATGATGATAAAAATAGGGTCCACGAAGCATGATACAAATTTATTATGGGTAAAATCTACAGTCCTGGCATGAAAAAAAAAATTTTATTAGGTTGTCTAAATATTAAATGCTCTTTTGCATTTTGATTCCTCAGGCCCAGCTACAAGGAGAACAAAGAAGCATGGGTTGCTGTAGTTGTTTCTTCTTATATTACTTTGAAAATTTTGCTGTACAGAGCCGTCACTTATTTCTGTGAGGATGCTTTGTCGTTTGTTGGTGGTTTTTTCTTTGTTGATTTTCCTTTTTAATATGAAATGAAAAATGTAAATTAAAAATTTGTTTTCTTAGTTATTTAAAATGATCAAATTACTAAAAAGAATAAAATGGTGTGACTCATTTTATTCTGAAGTAAGAGTAGCAATCATTATTTAAAGCAGCTATGACTCTTAAGGCTGAAATAGTTACTTATTAAGGAATTTTTAAAAAATTTTTTTAAAGGAAACATCTTCCTCAACCACAAGGTTAGAGACCCTCCAGATTTCTCTCAGACGGGTGTGATATCGGGTTCCTGTTGCAGGAACATGGGGCACTCGGATGAAGCAGAAAGATTGCTTTTGAAGGGTGTGGGGCATGGCTAATAACTAGTGGGAGTCTCTTTATGGGGACCCTTTTATCCTTTTGATAAGCCTACATCAGTTTTTTTTTTTTTTTTTTTTTTTTTTTTTTTTTTTTTTTTTTTTTTTATTTTCTTTCTTCTTTCTTTTCTTTCTTTCTTTCTTTTTTTTCTTTCTTCTTTTTCTTCTTTCTTTCTTCTTTCTTCCTTCTTTCTTTCCGTCCTTTCTTTCTTTCTTTCTTTCTTTCTTTCTTTCTTTTCTTATCTTTCTTTCTTTCTTTCTCTTTTTTCTTTCTTTCTTTTATCTTTTCCTCTTTCTTTTTTTCTCCTCTTCTCTCCTCTTTCTTCTTTCTTTGTCTTTCTTTCTTTCTTTTTTCTTTCTTTTCTTTCCATCCTTTCTTTCTTGCTGTTCTTTCTTTCTTTTCTTCTTTCTTTCTCCTTTTCTCACTTTCTCCTTCCTCCCCTCTTCCCTTCCTCCCTTCCCCTGTCCTTATCTCTTTCATCTTTTTTGAGACAAGGTCTCCTAGTAGCCCAAAACCCATTCCGGCCTTCTCTTTTTGCCTCGCTTTCCTTCCGTTGTTGCGTCAGATTCATCTATAAGATGGCGAGAGGCATGGCGTACCAGGGGGTGTACCCTGCTGGACAAGGGAAGGACGAGCGAAAGGGAGAGAGGAGGTTGGACGAACCTTGTCTCAAAAAAAGTTTCCATTTAGATCATGGGATACCTTCACTTTACAAGAAAAGAAAAAAAAAAAACAAGGAAGGGAAGAAGGGAAGATAAGAAGAGAAGGTGAGAAGGAAAGGCGGAGAAGGGAGAGAAGAGAGAATAGAAGAGAAGAAGAAAGTGAAGAAAGGGAAAAGAAAGAAAACGAAAAAGATAAAGAAAGAAAGAAAAGAAAGAACAAAATGAGAAAAAGAAAGAAAGAAGATAAGAATAGAAAGGAAAGAAAAGAAAAGAAAGAAAGAAGACAAACAAGAAAGGAATGAGGAAAAAGAGAAAGAAAGGAAGGAAGGTAAAGAGAAGAAAGAAGACAAGGAAAAATAAGAAAAGAGAGAAGAAAGAAAGAAAGAAAAGGAAGAGAAAGAAAGAAAAGGAAAAGAAAGAAGAAAGTTTCTCAAGAAAGAAAGGAAAAGACAAGGAAAAGATAAGAAAGAATTAAGAAGAAAAGAAAAAGAAATGAAGAAAGAAAGAAAGAAAGACAGGAAGAAGACGAAGAAGAAGAAAAAGAGACTAACGCATAGCGGCATATGCCCCTGAAAGTAAAAAGTTAAAAAAAAACTGATGTAGGCTTATCAAAAGGATAAAAGGGTCCCCATAAAGAGACTCCCACTAGTTATTAGCCATGCCCCACACCCTTCAAAAGCAATCTTTCTGCTTCATCCGAGTGCCCCATGTTCCTGCAACAGGAACCACACCCTGTCTGAGAAATCTGAGTCTCTAACCTGTGGTTGAGGGAGCATTTCCTTTAAATTTTTATTTCCTTAATAAATAACTTTTCAGCCTTAGAAGTCATAGCTGCTTTATATGATTGCTACTTCAGAAATAATGAGTCATTGTTACTTTTAGTAATTGATCATTTACTAGAAAACAATTTTTACAATTTTCATATTAAAAGGAAATCACAAAAAAAAACCCCAAACAAACAAAAGCATCCTCCAGAATAAGTGACCTGTACACAAATTTTCAAGGTCAAATAAGAGAAACAACTAACAGCAACCTGCTTCTTGTTTGGCTCCTGTAGCTGGGCCTGAGAATCAAATGCAAAGAGCATTTATTAGGACAACTAATAAAATTTTTTCATGCAGACTGTAGATTACATAATAATATTGTATCAATGCTGTGGACCCTAATTTTTATCATCATACTGATGCTTGTTTGTTTGTTTGTTTGTTGGTTTCGTGTGGACAGTCTTTTTGAGACAGGCTCCCTGTAGCCCAGCTGTCCTGCAACTTACACTGTGCAGACCAGGCTGGCCTTGAACTCACAAAGATCTGCCTGCCTCTGCCTCCTGAGTGCTGGGATTAAAGCTGTGACAGCACACCCAACTTTTTTCATCAGATTGTTAATGCAAGAGAATACCATTGTTCATAGGAAATACACCCAGATGTATGAGGAACATACACATAAATTGTTCAAAATAAACATGGAAGGGAGTAGGGGGAAGGATCAAAAAATAAATGGTGGTATGTGTAAACAACTGACCACTCAAGTTAGTATGTGTAAGATTTTGGGGGACTTTTGTTTGTTTTGCTTTTTTTTATTTTTTAAATTTATTTATTTATTCATGTGATGAATGTACTGTCTGCATGTAGTTTGTGTGCAACCGTGTCGTGCAACTGCCGTCGGAGGCAGAAGAGGGCGTCGGATTCCCTGGAACTGGAGTTCTCCGGGAATTGGAGTTTCAGACGGTTCCTCACACCATGTGGGTGCTGGGGATCGACCCAGGTCCTCTTGCAGAGCAGTCGTGCCTCTTAAGCACTAGGCCATCTCTCCAGCCCCCTGTTTTTGTTTGCTTTTCATACTTTCCCTCCCTCCCCCCCCTCCCCTCCTTCTTCTGTTTTTTTTTTTTTTTTTTTTTTTTTTGAGAGTCTTGGCTATGTAGCCCAAACTCATTTCCTCATTTTCAAACTTCAATCCTTCCTACCTTGTCTTCCCAATGCTGGGGATCACAGCCTGTGCCACCACATCCAGCACTCTTGTGCTATTCTGACAACTTCTTTCCAGATGTGAAACTATAGTAAAACTGAAAGTTACCAAAGCCATAAAGACTTATTCCTTGAAATGCGTTAAATGTTATCTGTTTGACAGGCATCAATTAATTTCAAAATTAAGTTGGGTGGTAACTACTAGTTTCCAAAAAATTCTAGGGCAGATGAGAAACCCTGAGCAGGAAGGATGTGTTTAACAGTGAAACTAGTGCAAGATCTGTTAACACAAAATCTTACTGAAGAAAACGGTCAAGAGGTTAAAGAAGCCGCTGCCACCAAGATCTGTCAACATTTGCCCACATTAAAAACCTTAAGCTCTGTTCTGTGAGATAGGACTTCTAACATACAAAGCCCCCAGAATGGGCACTGAGCTGGGAAAAGGAGCCACCTCTGCTTCCACTCCCACAAAGACAAGTCATTCAACCTACTTTACTTCTATTCTTCCCTTATAACATGCACACACCCCTTGCAGCCCAATCCTCCTTCCAGCCTAGATGCAAGATTCCTGAAGTCAAAGTTGAATTTATCAACAGGCTATGGAGAGATACTGGGAGGGAAAGGGTTAAGAGGGGTTATGGGAACAGGTGTAAAGAAGGAAGGATGGGGGAGGGTTAACCAAAACTGAGGAGGCATGAGAAGTCTTATAAAAACCCCAGTAGTTTGTGTATGGAGATGCTCACCCAGAGTGACCACTCGACACAAATTAATCCCAAAAGAAAGTCTTGGGGCTGGAGAGATGGCACAAACAGTTAAAGAGCACTGACTGCTCTTGCTAGAGGACCTGGGTTCTTTCCCAGAACCCACATGTTGGCTAAGAAAGTCTTGTGGCCCGCGTGGTGGACAGGCCTTAATCCTAGTAGAAAGGCAGGATCCCTGTGAGTTCAAAGGCGCCTGCTCTACATAGCGAGCTCCAGGCCAGCTAGGACTAAAGGAAGACCCTGTCTCAAAAAAGACAAAAAAAAAAAAAAAAAAAAAAAAAAAAAGAAGAAGAAGAAGAAGAAAGAAAAGTCATTTATATTTGCCTGGGTACCACACACTAGGCATTTGGTCCTAGGTCTAGCCCGGAGCTGGTTTTGGGGGGAGGAGTTTTTTTATACCATATCAAGGGGTGATAAAGTTTTAAGTTCCCAGCTTAGGGGTGGAAGCCCCTTTAACAATTTCTATTCTCTTAGAGCATGCCAAGTAGAAAGTACAGAAGCCATAATCCGCAGTTAGTAAAAGGCCCCAGATATATCCCAACCTGTTCTCGAACTTCTAGTTTAGTTCAGCTGGGTCAAACTTCCCTATTTTCTACTTTTGAGTAAACTTTTATCTTTTTTTTTTTTTTTTTTTTTTTTTTGGTCTTTTTTGAGACAGGGTCTCCCTGTAACTCTGTCTTGAGACGGATCATTATGTATCAGGTTGGCCTTGAACTTACAGAGATCCACCCGCCTCTGCCTCCCATGTGCTAGGATTACACTCAGACTGCATTGTCTCCCTCTTCTCTCCTGAAGAAGAGAAGGATCATCAGTGGCAGTTGCAGTTGCAGTAAAGCAACCCAAGAGCTGCTTCACGCTCAGGAGAGAATGGTACATCTCCTCCGTGGTTTCTGGTGCTTCTCTACACAGTCAGAGAAACTTCTCTAGTAACATACTATAGAAATGATCCCTGAAAGTGTAGTCTTGAGGTAAAATTTCAATTACTGGGCTCAGCTGGGGCTCATAATATGGCATAGCGATGGGCAATTTTGAGGCGCCTCACCAAATTTGTAAGCTAATTAAAAATACAGTTTAAGAAAAAAAAAAAAAGGGACTGGAGACAAGGCTCAGCAGTTAAGAGCACTTTCTGCTTTTGCAGAGGATCCAGGTTTGGTTCCCAACACTCACATGGTGGCTGCCTGTGCATATAGTATATCTATAGTATCACATATGTACAGTGACAGATCCAATGCCCTCTCTGGCCTCTGTGGGTTCCCACACACATGTGATACACATATACTCATGCAGGCTCACACACAAACGTATATAATTTTTTAATTTTTTTTATTATTTATTTATTTGTTCATTTTTGTCTTTTTGAGACAGGGTCTCCCTATAGCCCCAGCTGGCCTAGAACTCTGTAGACCAGGCTGGCCTTGAACTCAGAGATCCACCTGCCTCTGCTAGGATTAAAGGGGAGCTCTACCATGCCTGGCTTAAAGACAGTTCTTAGCCGCCATGTGGATGCTGGGATTCGAACCCAGGTCCTCTTTAAGAGGAGTCAGCACTCTTAACGGCTGAGCCATCTCTCCAGCCCCGGACGTGAAGAATTTTATCTTGAACTCATACCAGGAAACTTGAACTCAAACCAGGAAACTCTTTCCCTACTGGCTACCTTTCATAGTGCTAGATACTGGTAGAGAAATGACATCAGTGGTCTTACACAGACAAGACCCTGCATGCTACAATTCCAACCATCCAGGCAAATGTGCCCACCACACAATAATGTAAAGACTGTTAATGACCAAAGAAGGCCCAGAAAAAATGTTAAGAGCCAGAGGTTAGGCTGGAGAGATGGCCTAGCGGTTAAGAGCGCCGACTGCTCTTGCAGAGGACCCAAGTTTGTTCCCCAGCACCCACATGGCGGCTGAGAACTGTCTTTAACTCCAGTTCCAGGGGAATCTGACACCCTCTTCTGACCTCCAAGGCATTGCACGACACAGGTGCACAAACCTACATGAAGACAATACACTCATACACATAAAAAAAATTTTAAATAATAATAATAATTTTAAACAAAGAGCCAGAGGCTGAGGAAGGAAGAATGCTTTGAACTGCTGTTCTCTGAACATGCTGCGACTGCCATACACATGAATTCACACCAGCTCTGGTTAACTGCACAAGACCTGTACAAGATCAAGCCAGTTGAAAATTATATCGTGGAAGCGGGAGGGCTGCTGAAGGCCCCACCCCTGAGAAGCTATTGGCAGTCAATGACTGCTTGAAAAGGGAGAGTCATGGGATGGCCTAGTGGTTAAGAGCACCAACTGCTCTTGCAGAGGACCCTGGTTTGACCACATGGCGGCTGAGAACCATCTTTAACTCCAGTTCCAGGGGAATCTGACACCCTCTTCTGACCTCCGAGGCATTGCATGACATGGGTGCATAAACCTACATTCAGACAGTACATTCATACACATAGAAAGGATAAATAAATTTTTTAAAAAATTTAAAAAAAAGAAAAGGGAAAGTCACTTTCTTTAGGGGTGGGAGGAGGTGCTCCTAGTAGCTTACCCGTGCCCCAGAGGATAACCCCACACCCATACACATTTCTCAGTAAGTTTTGTTTTGTTTTTGTTTTGTTTTAAAGAAACAGGACAAAAGTTGGGAGCAAGAGGTGTTAGAGGGGGAGGGTCCCAGGGGGACTTGGAGGGGAGGGAGAATGTATAGGAAGGGATATGAAGAATGAATATGAATAAGATATCAGAGAATTTTCAAATTCTAGACAATAAGGGAAAAAGAAGGAAAGGAGTATCGGTTCTAGAATGGAAGTGTGTTGAGACAGGGTTCACTGTCTTTATTCTCTACTCGATCCTCACAACTTGGCACACACCAAATACTGGCTGGATTGATTAAAGCAACTCAGTACTCATCTATGAGATAAGATAAATATTATGTAACTCTTTACAAAGTTTATTTGTAGACCTGGGAGTGTCAGTCAGTGATTGAAGTACCTGCCTAAAATGGTGTAGGCCCTGGAGTGCAAGCCCCAGCACTGAAAGAAAAAGGCCGCTTATTTGTATGTAATGATAAGAGAAATATTTGATACATTAATTTGGGGGAAAAATAATTATATCCATGAAAGAAATATACAATCCATGAAAGAAATATACAATCCATGAAAGAAATATACAATCCACATGATTTTTGCTTTGTTATTCTGTTTTCTTTTTCTTTTTTTTTTTTTTACTTTTTTTCAAGTATATTTACTGGAGACTAGTAATTGGTTCTCAAATTAAGAGTAAAGACACCTGCCAGCCATGGTGGCACACGCCTTTAATCCTAGTACTTGGGAGGCAGAGGCTGGCGGATCTTTGTGAGTTCAAGGCCAGCCTGGTCTACAGAGTGAGTTCCAGGACAGCTAGGGCTACAGGGAGACCCTGTCTTGAAAAGACCAAAAAAAAAA
>VZQC01015068.1:279947-313618 GCA_009823505.1 Rhizomys pruinosus
GGGGGGGGGGGGATCCGGGTTTATGCCAAACAATCTTAAGAATTTAAATCTCTTAAAAATTCTCAGAAGTATATTTTTATAATCTTATTTAAAATAAAATCACTGGTTTATAATAAAATGTTCAAAATTTCAGAGAAGTGAAAACCAAAATGAGCCGAAAAAACAAGTTTCTATAAATTGGGCTTCCAGAAGCGAAAATTAAAGATAGTCTCCTAGACAAAGGAATAATGAGGTTTGCATATCTTTACACATAGACCCCAAAGTTGTTTTGTTGACAACCAATATTGACTGGGTTTTCTAAACTGCCACCTCATACCTTTAATCAACACTAAATCAAGTCTGAGGCAAGACAGTGAACTGACAACACTTGGAGAGACAATCACTTCTCTCCCTGATGGACAATCATCATCATCATTCAGAAGTTCACTTACTTGATGGGCTGGAGAGATGGCCTAGCGGATAAGAGCGCTGTCTGCTCTTGCAGAGGACCCGGGTTCGATCCCCAGCACCCACATGACGGCTGAGAACCGTCTTTAACTCCAGTTCCAGGGGAATCCGAGACCCTCTTCTGACCTCCAAGGCATTGCACGACACGGGTGCACAAACCTACATGCAGACAGTACATTCATACACATATGAAAATAAATAAAATAAATAAATAAAAATGTTCACTTATTTGATGGGATGGGAGGTAGGAGGTAGGATCCACAGAATTTTCTTTTCTGACCCAAAGAGACACACTGCTGAAGGACAATAATTCTCGAAGTTCCTCTAGCTGAGCTAGTTTTTCCTGAATCTTACAGAACTGGTTATCATCCACCTGAACTGCCTTCCTCATCACTTCTCCCATTTCATAGATTCTGTCAATCTGACTTTCAATGTCTGCAGAGTGAGACTGGTGAGCTTTCAAAACTGGTTCAGCATCCACTGCTTTTTTAGTGACCATTAACTGTAACATCTTCCTGGTACTTGCTCAGGATGAGTTCCAAAGCATCTTGGTGTTCCTCCAAGGAAACCCAGAGCTAACAAAAAAGCAAAATATCTGTTTTCCTGCTGCAGGTCTCTGATCTGTGCATTCTCTTGAGACAGCAGAATGTGAGGTTTATATTTGGAAAGTCCTTCACGTCAGATGCCACCTCTTGATACTGATCCCTTAGCATGCTCCACGCCTCCCGCATCACCGCCACCCGCCGGTGCAGCGCAGCTGACTGGTCCACCAGCAACTCGGCCGCCGCATCCTGCTCCCGTAGCCGCTCCAGGGGTGTCTCGTTCGTCCAACTCATAGCGGCCGAGGTCGCCGCCTGGCCCGCTGGCCTACGCGATTCGCTCAAACCTTTCCCAGCCCGGCTCAGCGCCAGGTTGTTCTGTTTTCTAACATCGAATTACTTTTATTATTAGATATCTGTGTTGTTGGTATTTTTACCTCTGGGAAAACATCAAATATCCAACTCACATATCGGTCCTGAACTAAATCTATCAATTAATAAACATTAACTGGGACTGGAGAGATGTCTCCGCGGTTAAAACCACTGACTGCTCTTGCGGAGGACAGGGATTTTTTTTTCCCCAGCACCACATGGTAGCTAACATTCCCTAACTCCAGTTCCAAGGGATCTGATGCCCTCTTCTGGCCTCCGTGGGCTTCGCATGATACGGGTTCACTCACATACCTGCAGGCAATATACACATAAAATAGAAGTAAATAAAACATTAAATAAATAAATATCCCGGGATTTATCACAATAATTAAATAATTAATTAATATTAACTGTGACTATGTATGCCTGAGATCCTGGCACTTGGGGGTGGGGGGTGATGGAAGATCTCAAATTCCCAGTAAGCCCGACCTACATAGCAAGATCCTGCCTTTAAAAAATTTTTTTAACAAAAATTAAAATAAATAAATATAGAATGGCATACAGAGAGCTCAAATTCCAAACACTGCATGCCCAAATTTGAATAATGGCTCCATAACTTAGTATCTTGTGGCTAAGGCAAGCAACATACTTAGCCCCTATCTAGTTTAATTTACTCATCTGTAAAACTGGGTGGAGAAGCCGGGTGTGGTGGCGCATGCCTTTAATCCTAGCACTTGGGAGGCAGAGGCAGGCGGATCTCTGTGAGTTCAAGGCCAGCCTGGTCTACAGAGTGAGTTCCAGGACAGCTGGGGCTACAGGGAGACTCTGTCTCAAAAATACCAAAAAATAATAAATAAATAAATAAATAAATAAATAAATAAATAAATAAATAAATAAAAACTGGGTGGAGGATTTAAGCCAATACTCGTGTTAACACTACGAAGTTATGCAATTATTAGCTTTTATCACTATCATTATCATTATCCCTAGCTGACTAGCACACCATACCTCTAATGAGAGGAGAACCGTATTTAAGTACAGGGAGAAGGCACACAAAGCATGCAATCAAAGCAGAATGACAAGAGAAGGTTCAGAGGAAGAAATGATTAATTTTGAGAGCTAATCCAGAAAGTTAAAAAAACATTTGAACCGAGTTCAGAGAACGAGCAGGAGTTTGGTAAGCGGCTAATCAAGACTTGAGGAGCCTGCAAAAGACCTTACCAAAAGTACAAAGACTAAAAGCATGGGGCTTGTTCTCCAGGACAACAGCAATGCAGACTAGAAGGGCACAAGCACGGCCCACAGAGAGTGTGTTCATCTGGCTAAACGCACAGTAGTAATTGCAGTGGTAACAGTAACCATAACAATCTCAGGGTCAGAGGGTGTAGACCCACGACCCTAGCACCCCACTGTCCATTGGGCTAGGTGTCCACTGCAGGCCAGTCGCGATCCGAGCCGCTGTACGGATGAACAGCGCCACCCAAAGGCGGCCGGCGATCCTACGCGTGCGCAGATTCGGGCGAAGGAACTACAACTCCCAGAAGCCCATGCACGCTGTTCTCTGTACTTCCGCCGTCCGGCCTCCTGTAGCCATTTTGAACCTATCGCGAGGAGACCTGGCGTGTGACCCCGCGCGAGTTGGGCGTGCCAGCCGGGAGAAGTGGGGTTCACACTCGCTTGACAGAAAGGTTCAGCTTGACAGTGTCGATAGTGATTGGAGTTGGCGGGATAGGGGCGTGGCTGAACTCTAGGTTACTAGCCAATCAGCGCTCAGGGTTGTGGAGCTGGGGAGGAGAACTGTAGCAGTGGTTTTGCAGTCCCAGGCCCCAGGGTCTAGTGGGAGGAGCAGTTGCCTAGCGGCCGCTCGTCGCTTCCTGTTTCCGGCGTCTGGAGAGGGGCGCAGCGCGGCGCCTACGGGGACGCTGGCCTCTCCCGGGCGCTGTGGGGCCGGGGTCTGCCCGCCTGTTGCTGGCCCCTCGCTGGCCGTGTCTCCCGACCTCTGAGACCCATCTATCCCGGGCGTCTGAGCTTTGCCCGTGACACGTGAGTGTGAGGGGCGTGGAGGAAGAGGCGGGCTGGGGTCCGCGCACCCCCGGATGCCTGACAGCAGCTGAGAGCGCTGTCACTTCGTGGGCCCGGGTTCTAGCCTCGAGCTCCGGATAGGGAACCCTAGGACTGAATGGAGGCGGGGGCGTGAGGACGCAGAGTGTCCGAGGGGAGAGGACTAGGATCGGAGGCGCATGAAGAAAGTGCTCAGGTTTCGAGACCTGTTTGAAGAGTCACTGGGTCCTTGTGGAAGGAAGTAAAGTGCATCATTTGGAGTGAGGCATGACTTTGGAAGAAGTTCAAGTAGGGTGTCAGCTGGGTGTGTGGAAGAGGAACAGGGATTATCTTGTGTTTCGTCTTGTGCGCTTGGAGGATAGAGTTGCTGTGCGGCTTTTTCAGCCTTGGACCCGTCAGCCACTTGAAATTGATCTGAAAGTGTAGGCTGCTGGAGGAAAGATAAGGAAATTGAAATGAACCAGAGGGAAGAAGGTAAAGCTTCCCTTGGAAATGAAAAGTGGTCTTGGTTAGTCTTGAGAGGAGAAGAGCTACAGAAGCCCACATGGTGCAAGGCCACTTCAATAAAGGAGACTGTGGGGCTGGAGAGATAGCCTAGCGGTTAAGAGCACCGACGCTCTTGCAGAGGACCCGGGTTCGATCCCCAGCACCCACATGGCGGCTAAGAACCGTCTGTAACTCCAATTCCAGGAGAACTCCAGTTCCAGGGGAATCTGAGACCCTCTTCTGACCTCCGCGGCATTGCACGACACGGGTGCACAGACCTGCATGCAAACAATACATTCATACACATACAAAAATAAATAATAATAAAAAAAATAAATAAAGGAGACTGTTTCAGCGTTACTGATAGATCTGCCTTAGCATAAGAAAAGGGAAGAATTTTCACGATCATAAAATTCTGTTTTGCAGTGTCTAGACAAATGCTTGCATCTTGAGAATCTAATTTGACCGTATTTTAAAAGGACTACCCAGCTTGAATTTCATACTGTTTTCTAATTGCTGTGCCCCAGTTTTTAATCACTTCTCCAACTAATTCTTTTACGTCATTAGCATCCAAGTTGCACCAGTAATTTCCTCCATTTAATATTTGTATAATGTTCAGAGTGACTTAACGGGCAACCCTGTAAGCATCAGTTTCCTCATTTGAAAAACATTTCTTTTTATTTTTATTTATTTATTTATTTATTTTGGTCTTTTCGAGACAGGGTCTCCCTGTAGCCCCAGCTGGCCTGGAACTCACTTTGTAGACCAGGCTGGCCTTGAACGCACAAAGATCTGCCTGCCTCTACCTCCCAAGTGCTAGGATTAAAGGTGTGCGACACCACGCCCGGCTCTTTTTATTTTTATGTGTGAATATACCACCTGCATGTACTTAAGTGCACCTGTGTTGTGCAATGCCTGTGGAGGTCAGTAGAGGGCAACGGACCCTTGGAACTGGAGTTATGGGTGGTTGTTAGCTGCCATATGGGTGCTGGGAACTGAACCCAGGTCTTCAACAAGAACAGTCTGTGCTCTTGCAGAGAACCCCGGTTCAATTCCCATCACCTACATGGCCGCCAAGAACCGTCTTTAGGCCATGCATGGTGGTGCACACTTGGGAGGCAGAGGAATGCAGATCTCTGAGTTCAAGGCTAGCCTGGTCTGCAGAGTGAGTTCCAGGCCAGCTGGAGCTACAGGGAGACCCTGTGTCAAAAAAAAATAAAATGAAAAGAATTATACCTTTTCTAGGATATGAAACTAACAATCTAGGTAAGCATTTAGAGCATACAACATATGAACCAAACAGAAGCAGCTTAAGCTTTTTTTTTGCCTTTTGAGTCAAATGGTGAGTAATTCAACTCATCTAATGCCTACGGCAGCTTGTTTTAATTCTTCAACCCTTCCCAATTTTGTGAGATTCCTTGTCCTAATTTGGGAAGTGAATCAGTAACAATTAACAAATGAGGAACTTAACTTTCAGGCCAAAGTACACAGCATTGGTTCCGTGTGAGCATCCCTCCAGAAAATGCTCCTGGGAAAAAGATCTTAAGAGCCCAGAATGTTAACATTTTTAATTAGATCCTGAAAGAACATAAGGAAAATGGCACACTAAATCAATCCTAACAGTTCTTTGTGAATTGGCGGGTCATGTTGTGTGGTAGGTTTGAGATCTGGATACTTTTTTTTTTTAAGACAGGGTCTCTCTATAGCACCAGCTGTCCTGGAACTCACAGAGATCTGCCTGTCTCAGTCTCCCAATGCTAGGATTAAAGGTGTGTGCCACGAAGGGTGTTCTTGGCAGCCACGTGGGTGCTGGGAATCAAACCCAGTCCTCTGAAAGAGCAGTCAGTGCTCTTAACTGCTGAGCCATCTCTCCAGCCCCAGCTGTCCTGGAACTCGCTCTGTAGACCAGGCTGGCCTTGAACTCACAAAGATCTGCCTGCCTCTGCCTCTGCCTCTGGAGTGCTGGGATTAAAGGCGCCACCTTGCCCAGCTATAAGATCTGAATTCTTTATTGCACTTCAGTCAACTCTGAGGAATTGCTTCCCGAACTTCCTGCTTTGTTGTAAAAGAAGGGGGAGGTGCTGGAGAGATGGCTCAGCAATTAAGTGTACTGGTTACTCTTGCAGAGGACCTGGATTCAGTTCCCAGTACCCACATGTCAGCTAACAACCATCCATAACTCCATACCAGGAGACCCAACACCCTTTCTGACCTTCTTGGGCATTGTATGACATGGGTGCACTTACATGCATGCAGGCAATACACAAACATAAAGTAAAATAAAAATAATAAATGAAAGAAGGAAGAAAGGCAGCACAGTTTACTAATGTCCCTAAAATTTCCGATGAAAGATGCATATAGTGGTGACTCATAGGCCTCGAGTTCTGGGGTCAGGCCATCTTGCTTCCTTAGCTGTGTCTGCTGTTTGTGATTGGTTCCTTATTGTTTTTTTATCTGTGAATGGGGACAATTGAATTTACCACCTAGTAGGGTTGTTGGGAGGATTAGTTAGGTGATATATGTTAAGGACTTCAAATAGTGCCTAGCTGCAGGCTGTCACTCTACTGAATGTTTCCTTTTGTGGTTTAATACTTTATTTTATTTTAGTTTATATTTTTGAGACAGGGTCTCCCTATAGCCCCAGCTGGCCTGGAACTCACTCTGTAGACCAGGCTGGCCTTGAGCTCACAGAGATCCACCTGCCTCCACCTCCCTGGTGCTAGGATTAAAGACGCGTTCCACCACACCATGTGGGTGCTGGAAATCGAACCTGGGTCCTCTACAAGAGCAGTCGGATCTCTCAACCACTAGGCCATCTCTCCAGCCACCTGTGGTTTAATACTTTAAATGTGCCCTGAGAGGCCTTGACCTCCTGGCTATCTAGGATTATTCTCTAGAAATACTTGGTTTGTATTGCTGTAGTGAATTGATGGTTTGGGTTAAGTAAAGTCTCACAGCCCTACCAGACTGTAGGAAATAGAAACTCAAGTGTAAGTCTAGAGGAGAAACGAAAGTGCAGTGAGCACAGGTTTGGAGCTTCTATTTTCCTGTCCGAGTAAAGTTTGCAAGAATTAAATGTTGTCTCAGGAAAATTAGTGTTACTGTTAGGAAATTTAACAAGTAGCAATGGCCTGGATGATGTTAGTAGATACCAGAGTGCAGTCTCCTGCAAGTATACATCACTGTGGCCTCAGTGTCAAGATGGAACAGGGGTGTTCATCTCTGACTTTCCATTGTGATACTGTCATCTACAAATATGTTGGGCTACATTCATAGATGTCCTGCATGTGTCCCACAGGCTGCAGGTTGGATATGCCGGGGACAGTAATTAGAACAGTAAGTGAACTCGGCTTCCTAGAGCGTAAGTGTAGAAAGATGCTGTACTCACTGGACATCTTGAAGCCTTTAAGCTTTGTGACTTGTAAGGGCTGAGGTGTGCTTTGGGACACTTCTTCAACTCATTTCAAGCCAGAGAATTTTCTTCTTAATATAATTTAAAATTGGTTTTGTCGGAGAAGAAACGAGTAAGTAAATGTCAAGTTTTAGGTGCTGTGGCTGTATTTACTTATATTCTTTGTTTTGTTTTGTTTTGTTTTTTTCTGTACAGGGTCTCCCTGTAGCCCCAGCTGTCCTGGAACTCACTCTGTAGACCAGGCTGGTCTTGAACTCACAATCACAAAGATCCACCTGCCTCTGCCTCCTTTCCAAGTGCTAGGATTAAAGGCATGTGCAGCCACAACTGGTTTATTCCATATTCTTATAGTGAATATGAAGATTGTTAGATGCTCCTGAATATTGACACAGGGTGACAGGGTGATGGAGCCCAATGTATCAAGTTCCTCTGCCTCACATCTTTCTCAGTGACTTCAAGATAGACATATTCAAATTCTGCGTAAGTCATGATTTGATTGTTTTAGAGAAGGCCACAGGCTTAGACTTTGTTTGTAAACTAGTATTTAACTTTAAATAATTACCTAGCTCATTGTAAATTTTGATCGGACAGTAAAGGTGCAGAGATGGCGGCACCAGGCCGTCCTAATTAGCTATTTTCTTCTTATGCCTATGGTTTGTTTTGAAAGATTGGCCTAAAAGTGGACTCAAAGCTATATTACATGGGTTTCTTGCTATAGTTGAAAAATGTGCTATTTGTGCTGTGGGGATAACACAGCCGTTAAAGGCTGAGGCTAAGAACCGCAAAAAAAAAAAAAAAAAAGAAAAGAAAAATGTGCTATTTGTTACGTATGGCAAAAAAAAAATCATCCTTCCGCATAATCAGAATACAGCCCATTTTTGCACTATCGTGTGATAGTATGTTTTCCTTCTCTCCTCCAAAACATACACTCTTCCAAAAGGATGTTCCCCTTCTCCAGCTGCTGGAGGACTGGGCTGTTCCTGTTGCTGCTCTTGGCTGTGGCAGTGAGGGACTCCTGGCAGACAGAAGAAAAAACTTGTGACCTGGTAGGAGAAAAGGAAATGGAATCCAAGCAAGAGGTGGCCCTGCTGAAGAGACTGGAGCCGCTGTTCAACAGAAGGTGAGGGAAGAGCCTGAAGGCCTAGGAAGCCAGCTCTATAAAGACTCATTGTTTTTACTGATTTTTTTTTTCAGCTTTAATATGGAGAGGATGCAAATACAATATGGTTCTAATCTGAACTTTAGCAGTATTAGTTTTACTTGACCGTGACACATTGCTTTCTTTAATGATACAGGCATATTCCCACATGTGTTTCTCTTACCTTTCACAGAAGTGTGGCTGTTTCTAAAGCTGGATCCCACCTACCAGTTTGTAGGAATTCAAACCTTATTTGATACTTTCGTATAATAGGACTTCAAAAATATTAGGTGGACATATTTAGGCATAGACACATCTAAATATGTCTTTGTCCATGTCAGGAATGTTCAGACACATCAATTTGAAGGCGATCCTTAAGAAACATGGGAGTGTCCCATGAATATAGACCCTTGCTCTGGAGAAACAGTAGTCAACATTTGAACATAGCCTGGAATAGGAATTGTAGAATGTACAGCTATCTCAGTTGGTGTGTTTTAATCGTCCGTCATCAACAGTATGGCCTATCGGGGTTATAAATTGTTCATGATTCAGCTAATATGCACTAGTCCATTTAGCACATTTTATTGTTGTCATGAAAGGGGAGGGCTCTGTTTTTCCTGAGGCTGATGACTAGTTATGCTAGTAATTCTCTTAACCTATTCTCTTACAGCTTTGAGAGTACCGTGGGCCAAGGCTTAGATACGTATATCTACATATTCAGAGTATGCCGGGAAGCTGGCAACCGTACGTCTGGGGCAGGCCTGGTGCAGATCAACAAAAGTAACGGGAAGGAAACAGTGGTAGGGAGACTCAATGAGACTCACATCTTCAATGGAAGTAAGATTTTTCCTGTTGACTAATTAATCCCAAGTCAGTCCTTCAAAAGGCCTGTGTGTGCATTGGCCTTCCCCTTGGGGTGTGTCATGTTAGGCGATATCAGCCCACCTGACACTAACCCACACCGTGCCCAGTTCCCTCTGCTCTGGAGCCAAGCTCAGGGCACTTGAATGTTAGAGTACAGACTTCCAAAAAGAATCTAAGACTGGAGATACCGCTCAAACATAGAGTGCTCGCCGTGCATGCTTGAGATACTGGCTTTAGTCCTCAGTATCACAAAAAGGGTGGCCTCTCGGGGAAGAAAGGGGCAGTGGTGAGTGAAAATCTAGCCAGATTCTATGTAGCCTGGAATCCTTTTATTCACCTAAATACTTAGTGAGTTCCAGCCAACACCATTTCTTGTCAAATTAGCCAAATTTTCCAATTGAATTTAAAAGATACCTTTTGGTACAAATGAGTAAGTCTATTTTAGAAACTCTCCCCTATGGGAACTAACACAAAGAAGCTTCTCAGGTGTCATAAAAGTGCCCTGGAAAGGGCTGTGTGAGCACCTGTGGGCAGCTGTTCACTACTGTAATAAAATATAACACCCCATTATTTTCCTAGTCTGATTATTTTTTTTTGTTTATTTTTAAGGGATTTTACAATATAATGACACAGTTGTTTGCAGATAACATTGATGTTACTCAGTATGTCATACAATTAGGTAATTGGTGCATTTTGCAAGTATCTATGTCCAAATTTTGAACAACCCAAGGTTCCCATAGTCCAGTTGGAGAAGCTTGTATGCACAGGCCTGTCTCTCAGTTAGGGTCCAGACATATTCCTGTGTCTCACGATTCACCCCTATCTCTCTGCAGCCCTTACAATCTACCACGCCTCCTCTTCCGAAGTTTGTTCCCTGGGCTTTGGAAAGGGGCACAAGTGGGTGAGAAGAAAACAGTCTAATTTCTTTTGGAGTTGTCATTTTGGACTCTAGTCTGTTCAGGTTGTTTCCCTTCATGGGTTGACAGCTTTTCCAGTGACCCTTTTTAGTCATACTAACAAAGCAAGCTATTGGATGTACAGGATTTAAGCAGTACACATTATATGTCAAGCTAAGCTGTGAGCATAGACACAATGCTTGGATGGTATGCTAATCTGAAACTGTGGTTTCTCTATAAAGTGTGACAAGTTCTTATTGTGTCTTATAACATCTCCTAAAACACTAGAGGACATAAGCTTGTGGCATCCACCTGTGAGTTATTCCTCCAAGGAGAGAGCTAATAGCCCAAAGATTTGGTATATAAGACATGGCTGCCACTGTTGCACAGGTATCTCCAGGCTGTTGAGGTGTAGCTGATATTGACGGAGGAGTCTTTGCTTGTCTCAGGGCGACCAATATTTTCCTTATTGCTTTAGTGGCCTTTGGTAACGTCCTCTGGCATTTCAGAGGCCAATGTACCTAACGCAAGTGACGTTTCATAACATTTTTCTGCTCACACCAGGTCTTCGACAACAGGGACTTACTGCCTTTCTCCTTGCATATATCCCACTTATGGCAAAACAGTCTGATTATTTTTTTGAGACACCAACTCACTTAAAAAAAAGAAAATCTTAGCCGGGCGTGGTGGCGCACGCCTTTAATCCTAGCACTCGGGAGGCAGAGGCAGGTGGATCTTTTGATGTTGAGTTCAGGCCAGCCTGGTCTACAGAGTGAGTTCCAGGTCAGCTGGGGCTATACAGGAGACCACTGTCTCGAAAAGAAAAAAAAAAAAAGAAAATCTTGTTTTCTGAGATGCAAAATTGAAAGAATCCTTTACATGGTTAAGTCAAAATATTTTGTAAAGATGGGACATGGAGCCGGGCGTGGTGGCGCACGTGTTTAATCCTAGGACTCAGGAGGCAGAGGCAGGCGGATCTTTGTGAGTTCAAGGCCAGCCTGGTCTACAGAGTGAGTTCCAGGATAGCTGGGGAACAGGAGACCCTGTCTGAAAAGTTGAAAAAAAAAAAAAAAAAAAGGGACATGGTGGTGTATGTCTTTGACCCCAGCATCCAGGAGGCATAGTCAGGGATCTACTATAAAGTTTGAGGTCAAGACCAAAAGCCGAGATGTATTTCCATTCTCAAAAAAAAAAAAAAAAAAAATCCATTTTGAATTTGTCTATGGCTAATTTTACATTTTGGGCTTCTCCCTGCTGCATAGCAGTTTTATGGACTCTCTCTTTTTGCTGTGTTTGTTCAGATGTTAAAGTATGGACCATAATTATTTTCATACCATCAGTTGCCAACCTTTAATTGTAGTATAATACCAAGTTTTGTGAAAAACAAGTTTTAAGGTCAGGTCTGTGATCACAGAACTTGGAAGGCAGAACCAGGAGTGTTGCCACATATTTCATTTGAGATCAGCCTGGTCTACATGGTTATATAATTAATTTGAGACCAGCCAAGGCTATATAGCAAAATCCTATCTTAAAATTTTTAGCTGTGCTGGGTGTGGTGGCACATGCCTTTAATCCCTGCACTCTGGAGGCAGAGGCAGGTGGATCTCTTGAGTTCAAGGCCAGCACATAGTGAGTTCCAGGACAACTGGGGCTACAGGGAGACCCTGTCTCAAAAAGGAGAAAAAAAAAAATTAGCTTCATATATAGGTCATCCCAATAAGCATTAATTCAAAATTCAAAGTGGTTTCACTGATGGCTTCCACTCTGCTATAGGACCCAGAATTTACTCTGCTTCCCTAGTGCCATTGTCCTTGTCCTTCCTCAGGTAATTGGATCATGCTGATTTATAAAGGGGGTGATGAGTATGACAACCACTGTGGCAAAGAGCAGCGTCGTGCAGTGGTGATGATCTCCTGCAATCGGCACACCCTAGCGGTGAGCACCCTGGGGAATACCAAGGGACTGACCTGGGGGGAAGATTAACCAGGGGGACACGGTTCTTATGTGGAGTGGACACTGGGAAAACTTAAATAATTTTCAACATGGAGACACCCACCTTCCATAGAAAAAACCAATAAATGTTTGGGGGTTTTTATTGTTGTTGGTTTACTGGGAGGGGCATGTTTGTGGAGTAGAAAGGAAAACATCTTACTGCATAATTACTATTTGGTTCTCTCATCATTAGGACAATTTTAATCCAGTGTCTGAGGAACGAGGCAAAATCCAAGATTGTTTCTACCTCTTTGAGATGGATAGTAACCTAGCCTGTTCTCCAGAGGTCTCCCATCTCAGTGTGGGTTCTATCCTACTTGTTATGTGAGTAATTATTTCCCTTATCAGTGTATAACTCTTTTTTTCCTTTAATTAAAAATTGCTTGATGACATGGGCACAAAATGTGGTAGATGTGTTGATTATGCTAAATTACAGAGGACTGACCCTAAAATAACTGACCATGCAAGATGTGTTTTTTTTGTGTGTTTTTGAGACAGGGTCTCCCCATAGCCCCAGATGGTCTGGAACTCACTCTGTAGACCAGGCTGGCCTGGAACTCACAGGGATCCGCCTGCCCCTCCTGAGTGCTAGGATTAAAGGTGTGTGCCACCACACCCAGATAACCATGCAAGTTTAAAGAATTGATGCTGAGGCAGAGTGCTTTGCCGCAGTGCAGAGATCATCCCTGGTAGCACCAAAAAAGCCTGTTCTTAGCTGGGTGTGGTGGCACATGCCTTTAATCCCAGGACTTGGGGAGGCAGAGGCAGGCAGATCTCTGGCAAGGCTAGCCTGGTCTACCATAACAAGTTCCAGGCCAGCTGGGATTACAGGGAGACCCTGTATCAAAAAGGCCCCTCCCCTGGAGAGATGGCCTAGTGGTTAAGAGCACAGACTGCTCTTGTAGAAGACCCGGGTTCAATCCCCAGCACCCATGTGGTGGCTGAGAACCGTCTTTATTCCAGTTCCAGGGGAACCTGACAGCCTCTTCTGACCTCCTAGGCATTGCCCAACACGGGCGCACAAACCTACATGCAGACGGTACATTCATACACATAAAAAATAAATTATAAAAAATTTTTAATTAAAAAAAATTGGGAAGGGCTTTTTTAATTTTTTTTTAATTTTTATTTATTGTATGTGTGTAAATGTACTGTCTGCATGCAGGTCTGTGCACTGTGTTGTACAATGCTGCGGAGGTCAGAAGAAGGTGTCAGATTCCCCTGGAACTGGTGCTCTCCTGGAATTGGAGTTCTCAGCCGCAGTGTGGGTGCTGGGGATCAGTCCTCTGCAAGAGCAGTCAGCACTCTTAACCACTAGGCCATCTCTCCAGCCCAAAAAATTTTAATTTTTTAAAATTAATTTCATGCTGGAGAAATGGCTTAACAGTTGCACCACTGGTTGCTTTTAAGAGAGGACTGGGATTTGTTTCCTAGCACCCACGTGGCAGCTAACAGTGGTCCATAACTCCTGTTCCAAGGGATTCGATGTCCTCTGCTGGCCTCCGTGGACATTGCATGACACAGTGCACTTTCTTTACATGTAGGAAAAACTCATACACATAAAATGTTTTTAAAATTTTGGTTTAGGCTGGCGTGGTGGTGCATGCCTTTAATCCTAGCACTCGGGAGGCAGAGGCAGGTGGATCTTTGTGAGTTCAAGGCCAGCCTGGTCTACAGAGTGAGTTCCAGGACAGCTGGGGCTACAGGGAGACCCTGTCTCAAAGCCAAAAAAAAAAAAAAAAAAAAAAACAAATTTGGTTTAGTCCCCAGTAAATATTTAATTTGGAGATGCTCTTTCCTGAAAGGCTGGAGTTTTCAGTACTGTCCAATTAAATTATTATAACTTTAAAGAAACTGATTCTTGGTTAATGGTGATTATTCCTGGCCATTAGACTCATTAAGTCTGAGCATTTGCTGATCAGATCAATAGCATTCCTGGCAGGTTTTCTAAGGAAGTTGACAGCCCCCTTTTTCATTTTTGTTCTTTTTTCATGTTCATAGAATATAGCTTAGGAAACAGCTAACATATAAAGATGACCCTCAGCTTGGCTTTCTACAGTAGCCAGGATTGAGTTTAAGTATGTGTATCTTTCTTCCTCTCCAGATTTGCGTCTCTGGTTGCTGTCTATATCATTGGGGGTTTCTTATACCAGAGGCTGGTGGTGGGAGCCAAGGGAATGGAGCAGTTTCCCCATCTGGCCTTCTGGCAGGATCTTGGCAACCTGGTAGCAGTAAGTAACAAGGCACAGGCAAGTCTGTAGCCTACAGATATGGTTGGGTATTGAAGCACTGTCTCATAGGTGGTCGCCCAATGTGAGTGAGCTTTCAGGGGCCTGGCTGGGAGGTTGCATCCTAGTTAGAAGAAACATTTTGTTGAATTTGGGCTAAGTCTTGGATTTTAGGTTTTTTTTTTGTTTTTTTTGTTTTTTTTTTTGTCTTTTCGAGACAGGGTCTCCCTGTAGCCCCAGCTGTCCTGAAACTCACTTTGTAGACCAGGCTGGCCTTGAACTCACAAAGATCCGCCTGCCTCTACCTCCCAAGTGCTAGGATTAAAGGCGTGTGCCACCACGCCTGGCAGGGTGTTCTTTTAATGATCCCTGGCAAAATGCCTGTCACAGTGTGAGACCACATACTTTGTCTTACCCTACAGTTGGACAGTCCAAACTCTTCCCTTTGTTTCTCCCCCTCCCACAGGATGGTTGTGACTTTGTGTGCCGCTCAAAACCCCGAAATGTGCCTGCTGCATACCGTGGTGTGGGGGATGATCAGCTGGGGGAGGAGTCAGAAGAAAGGGATGATCATTTACTACCAATGTGATTGCGCTAATGTCCAGCCACTTCTTCAGTCCCCAAACCAAAGCGCCCGCAGTCAGGTTTCTCAAGCCGTCTCCTCTGGCCCTTCACATTGTTCTTTTGCTTTTGACTTGCATCCTCTTCTCACTCAAGCTGCCTTCCCTTGGCTCCCTGATTTTTCCTCTGCAGAAGTACATTTATAAGGTAGAGGTGACAGGGCCCGAGATAGCAGAGGCCACTGGACAGTCTCTTGCTGCCAGAAAGTACAAGTAGGACGGGTAAAGTGGGCAGCAGCTCACGAGCCCTGTGTTGTTTAAACATTTTCACAAGTTTTTGAGACACTGGATTTAATTAAAAAAAAAAAAAAGCGAAGATTATTTATACATTTGATTGCTTTCATGTTGTTACTGTCCCCTACAGTAGTCTCCATGAGAATCTAGGTTTAACTTCTTGCTGCTTATTAATGACTTCCCAGTGATTACCTGGTTGTAATCCAAGTATTCCCATTTGGTCTGAGCCTGGAGATACTTACTTCTCTCATGTCTGGAAATAGGACAAGAAAACTGTGATGGATGATAAGGCATCACCACATTGTAAGTCTTTGGGTGACTTTATGCTGGAATTGGGCCCTGGACTGTGGTTGTAAATCATAGGTAGTCCAGATGCCTAATCAAGCAGTCAGGCAATTGGAAGGAAGAGTTGAAGCAGACCTGTTGTAGAAGTTCCAGAGCAGGTATGGTCACCTCGTGGTGGGATGGCCTTGACTGTCTTCTGTTTGTGATAAAAGCTGCGAGCTGTTCTTACTCATTCCCTCAGTACTTCTAACATATATTGCACTTTTTTCGCAGGCCTGTAGTTTGGCTTTATATTGCTTTTCCCAATCTTCTGGAAAGGGAACGGAAGCAGAAGTGGACATGGAGGGCTCTGCAGTCCTCTGCTCTGGCTAGGGAATGCTGCACCCGTCCCTTCTGCTGGCTCAGGGAAGTGTCTTACCCACATGTCTATGGGGAAAGGTCTTTAACTCTCTGACTTCTGTCTTTCTGTGTAGGCCATGTGCCCAGAATCCCAGGCTCATCTCTACCACAGTGAGCTCCTGGGCCACTAAATAATACGGTGCCACTGACACAAGAGGGATGGAATAGGCAGGGGTGTTTGTTACATTAAAGAAGAAAATGAAATTATGTCATTTTTTTAACTTTAGAATGGTAATGGGGTTTTGGTTTTTTTCCTTTCTACACAGGGAAAATAATGTTATTAAAAAATGGCATCTGATTTATTTGTTTGCATTCCTCCCCCATGTTTTAAATGAAAAGAAATACACCACCTTTTGTACAAAAACACAATGATTAAAAAAAAGTACAAAACATGCTGGCTTGGTCACTTGTGTTTAAGAAAACGGAGATAAAGGAATGGAGTAAGACAACTGAGACCAATTTCCATCCTTTTACTGAGGAAGAAAAAAATATTTAATATTTTGTTGTATAAGGAATAGCGCCTAAGGCAGGTATTTACAGACCTGACCTCAGCCCCACACACTCCTGTTTCATAAAGCTATAGGACAGAGCAGAGTTGGAATTGAAAAGAAATATAGGGTTCAAGATACCAAATCGGAAGGGATGGGGATGCAGAAAGAATGACACAGCCACATGTGCCAGTCAAACACTTTCAAGTCCCTGCAGCAAATCAGATCCAACCAAGTGTCTACGCTGGCTGGTGACCCTGCCATGGGTGCAGGAGGAAATACTCAGTACTAAGGGAGCAAGTGATAAAAGAGGAAACTCTTGAGCCACAGTGAGACAATCGGAGGGGAGAAGGAGAGAACCAGGTTTTGCTACTTGCTGCACACAAGCTAGGAAACCCTACCTCTCCCACTGGGCAGGCAAACCTACATTCCACCCATTTCTTTGCCTTACCACACAACAGATTCTTCCTCTTGGAGACTAAGACCCTGGCTAGACACTCCACTCCAGGATAAGGCTGAGCAGCCCCAGTTCTCTAGACTGCCTGTTTCAAGATTTGATTAGAGTAGGTGGGGTGGGAATGGTAAGTCATCAAATTCTTTTTCTAAAGTGAAACCCCGAGAAAAACATCAAAGCTGCCACCATGTAGCACCAGCAACAATTCTTGCTCTTCTCTTCCCTGTCTAAGTCTCCTCAGGTCCCGTAACAGGAAGAGCTCTTTCTTCCTGCCAAGTCTGCTGGTTCCAGGTTATAACCTGAGCAGTGGAGAGTGTCTGCTTTAGGCTGGTTTGTGCAAGAGGGCCACATTAGGTCTCCTTGAGGACATTTATCTTGGCGCAGATCTTGAGGGCGGGACCCAACTTGATGTTCATGGCACTCATGAGGTGTTCTTCTTTAAGTAACAAAAGGGCCTGTCCGTCAATCTCCTGGGAACGGAACTCCTCTGCGATTTCTTGGCACCCTAAGAGAAGTGAGAACACAGCTGAGGAATTGTGGTGGCCTCAGAAGGGAGGAAATTCGAGATAACAGGCCTAGCAGTAAGAGAAGGTGTGAGACACCAAGCTTTGAAAGCCAATGAAATGAGAGCCATGGCACATGTGACCAAAAAAGGACGAGCCAAAGCCAGTGATAGAAATTACTTCATTACTCCTTTAGAGGAGAAAAAATATATGTGCATGCTTCCTTTTACACTTACAAAAGATTAAAAGCCTCTGCAGCATTTTCATTTAAGGGCCCGGAATTCTGGCAAATGCCAAGAAGGATAAGGTGTTGTTCTTTTATGGAGGGGAAGGCCTGTCTTGAAAGTGCGTCAAAGGTCTTTTTCTAATATACTCCACTGAAAAAAGTCATGCATGGTGAGCTAGTCACATATAACAAATAGAGATTTTTATTCAAAAGATTCCAACTGGCTAATACAAATAGGAAAAACAAATCCTACAAACTTGTAGACACTGGAATTAACAGTGTTGGTCCAGAAGGAAATTAGGAAGCCAGCTCGCATGATTACCGCGTAGCCTCTGTCCTAGCAGACTGGAGCTCCAGCTGCCCAGTTCATCAGGTTCCCTCGTGTGGGATGACCTAAGGAAAAGGAAGACCTAGGTTCTGCTGAAAAGGCCCCCAGGTACCTTGAAGAGATGCGATAAACTCGTAGACTTCCTCTACGCTCCATCGGCTAGGATTACTGGACAGGAACACAGGGTTGATGCCATGTAATTCTGGTGTAGGTGGAGCAGTAATGGTATTTCCTAGGTCACGCTCTCCATGGCCAGCTCTTACTGACAGTGGCCCAGGAGATGTTGGGGAGAGTGCTTCGTCATAACTGGAATTATCCGAACCCCGGCTAGAGTCTTCCTGACCCTTTAGAGGAAATAGCAAAACAGTGAGGCGACTAAGAGCAGCATCCCTGCAGACCAGCATAGAGGAAAACCTAGTCTCCACATGCAAAACTCTGCACTTGGTTTACAAATACACAGCGCCTACTCTCAAGCACTTTTCAAGTTTGAATTGTATCACGTCTTTGTCCCCTTGTATTAGCAAATGATTTTCTTTGCTCAGGTCCAGTGAAGGATTAATGGATACGTGCACTAGCTGTCAGATGAAAGGAGACAGAATAGAATGTCTTACAAGAGTTCTGGTGTCCTGGGCTTCAGCTAAGCAAGGACTTTCCCTCTAGGAACAGGGGGGTTAGGTAGCTCTGCCACAGCAGCTCACCCGATGGCGCTTGCCCTGGATCTTGGCACGGGCAATGTCAGAAGAGCTGCGGCGTGGTCCACGCCTCCGAACACGAGCGTAGTTGGCTTCTTGAAACTCTTTCATTTTTTTCCTCTTTAGGCGAAACTGGTGGCTACAGCTCACGTTGTACCTACGAATCATATCACATACAGGATGTCGGGTGCTACGGGAGACTGCAGACTGCCTGTGGTGGTTGGGATGAGAAACAGCTCAGCTTTCTGGGACACTTGGTCCCAGCTGCTGGTGCTGTGGGGAGGTTACAGAACCTTCATGAGGAAGTAGGTAACCGGGGGTCGGCTTTCACTCCACTTTAAGGAAGCAGGTAACGGGGTCGGCTTTCACGTAATGGGGGGGTAGGTAGGCTTTCACTCCACTTCAGTTGGCTCTGCCTCCTGAGAGTTGATGGACATGTGAGCCACAGCTGCCAGGCCTCCCCTGCCATCATGGACTCTGGAACCGTAAGCCCAAGTCACTTCCTTCATGGTGCCTCATCACAGCAACAGGAAGTCCCTAATAGTGTCCTCTCATAAACATGACTTTGTGTTTTAAGAGTTGCTATGAGGAAGCTGGCCATGGTGGCGCACGCCTTTAATCCTAGCACTTGGGAGGCAGAGGCAGGAGGATCTTTGTGCGTTCAAGGCCAGCCTGGTCTACAGAGCGAATTCCAGGACAGCTGGGGCTGCAGGGAGACCCTGTCTCAAAAAGTCCCCCCCATCCCTGGCCAAAACAAAAAAGAGTTGCTGTGAGGAAAGGAATGAAAAAGGGACACACAAAGTATCAGTCATGAGAGGGGACAGAACATTCAATGCAAGGGCTATCCACTGCTGAGCACGAGGGCAGCTGTGTCCACAGTACCTCTTCGCACACGTCATGGAGCAGAACCTCTTTGAACCACGAAACTGCTCTGCTGGCGCGTACTTCCCACAGTACTCGCACTTCAGGAGATTCGCCTTTTTGTCTAACTCTGAAAAACAAAGCATTACTGGAGTCACCATGGGTTTCTGCTGCCCTTCAACAGACCCTGAGATTGACACTGATCATGCTGGGTAGCCTGGTGTCAACTTGACACACCTGGGTTGAGGGAGCCTCAATGGGGGAATTGCCTCCATTCGACTGGCCTGTGACCGTGTCTGGGGAGTACTGTCTTGACTTTAAGTGGTGCTACTCTGGGGAGGTTGTTATGTACAGTTTTTTTTTGTTTTTTTTTTTTTTTTTTTTGTTTTTTTTTGTCTTTTGAGACAGGGTTTCCCTGTAGCCCCAGCTGTCCTGGAACTCACTCTGTAGACTGGGCTGGCCTTGAACTCACAAAGATCCGCCTGCCTCTGCCTCCCAAGTGCTAGGATTAAAGGCGTGCACCACCACACCCAGCTGTTATGTACAGTATTAAGAAAGCAGGCTGAGCACAGGCCAGGGGAGCAAGCCAGTAAGCAGCGTTCCTCCACGGCCTGGGTTTCAGCTCCTGCCTCCAGGTTCCTACACTGAATTCCTACCTTGGGCTCCCTAAGTGACAAACTGTGACCTGGGGATGTAGCCCAGAAGCAGAACATTTGCTTAGCATATATAAGGCCCAGGATTCTTCACAGAAAGGAGGGAGAAAGAAAAATGGTTGAGGGCATATAACTCAGTGGTAGAGCATTTGTATAATATGTGCTAAGAGACCCTGGGGTCCAACGCCCACACCTCATCAAACACATCTTCATAAGCATCCACTCCTCAGGTAGATCTCTTAGTAACACTCACCAACAGAGGGGCTGTCTCCTCCTAAGGGGCCGCCTGGTGGACTCTCATTCAGTCCTGTCAGAAGGCCAGTCTGCAGTGGCTTCTCAGACTCCTTCAGTAACTGAGAACATCCCACCTGTCCCACAGAAAGACCAGGTAAGACGGCCTAATTCCTTTCTGCCTCTCTACAGCCTTCCACAGCATTTCCCACCATGTCTCTGCAAGAATGATCTCTGAGTTAAAAGGCCAAATCTGGCTCAGAGGTGATCTCTTTCAATATGGCAACCAAGAGTCTCTAATGCTTTCTCTGCGTAAGCCACTGAAAGGAACGGGCTCCTACCCCGACTCCCTATCTGCATGAGGAGCCAAGAAACCTGGTTCTGGTCCCAGTCCCACAACCTATACACAGCCATCACTTCGTTATAAAGCCGCCTAGTTCACCTAATGTCAGCTTTCAAAGCTCCCTTCTCCGAATCTTCACTGCCCCATCTACAGGCTCCCGTGCTCCTTCCCTCCTTCCCAGCTAAGTACACAGCACAGTGGAACCATTCTCTAACAGTAAAACAGCTCTTTGCCTTTTGAGAGTCATCTGGAAAAAGAATCAGATTAAATCCCCACTTCTGAGTCCCACTCGGATCCTGCCCTCACCGGGAAAGGTTCTGCTCCTTCCTGGATAACAAAGCCTTCAATGATGTGCGTGAGAATCTGGGGCTTCACAATGGCCTGTGGGGGTTTTGAGTCACCCATCTGTCTGGATACCATGGCCAGCGTAGGAGGTGGGGCTGATGGGGCAGGGGTCAAGGCTACTAGTTCACTGCTTGGAGTACTTGCATTCAAACTGGTCACTGATTCAGCTTTCTCTGAAAAGCAAACACACATTAAAGAACTGATATGACATCACTGACTAATCCCTTAACTGAGCCAGCCTGATCTTCCACACTATGTTCACCTCTGATCCACCACAGATCCCATGGTTTTAAGGCAACTTATCCCTCTACCAAGTTCAGGCCTGCTCCCACTGAATTAGATTTATCTTTTAGCTCACTCAGACCATTTTTTTCTATTCTCTGGCATCAATTGATTTTTCAAGTCAGCTCCTCACCTCCAAGACTGTTCTTCTCCTCCATTACCTTTGGGCTCTCTGCAGCTGGAGATGCCTTGGCAGGAAGCATCGAGCCCAGTGTGGAGATGTCATTTCTCTCCTCCTCAGACTCAGCTTTCCGTTTCACAGCCAAGGTCTGGGGTTTACTCTGTATAGTGAAGAACAAGAAAGTAGCCAAGATTTCGGTGTGAAAGATAAGGAACTGTATTTCCATATTTTCAGAGAAAATTCTTAAGTTCCAGATCTTCAGATCTGTTTACTGCTTATGATGCACTACATTTCTGGGACATCCCCAATTGGTATAACTTCTCTCAGAACAGAAGACATCATGTAGTCCTGACTTAAGATCATAAGACTGTATATTCACTATAGGCCAGCTAAGAACTGCTGTCTTTCCAAAGACTGATTTGGTTAAGGCTCTCTTCATCTAATTAGTATACATGCAAAAACCCAGTACAATTTCAATAACAAATTTAGGAATACGAAGTTCAGATATGACATTTATATTACCATCTCACTCTCAAAAGAGCACATACATCCCGTTAACCTTTTCAATTCTTCATTCTCCCATTAAACTCTCATCCCAAGTCCACTCAGATGAGCAGTAGTATCTCCAAAATCATCAGACATCACTCACCGACAGGTGCACAGACTGCATGTAGAAGGCCGCAGGGACCTGGGCTACAGCAGGTGAAGAGGTGGTAGCTCCACTCTTTACCACATGTGCTGTTCCCTGCACAGGAGCAAGGGTCATCCCAGGGGCCAATGTAGGAGGACACTCCTGCAGAGCACCAGGAGCCTGGGATGAAGGCGGCGAGGAGGCCAAATGGGCCTGACCAGGCTGTATCGAACCTGGCATTCCCCGGGAAGTAGGTACAGCAGCTGCCAGCTGTGCCAACCCCAGAGCCTGGGCCTGAGCTGTACCAGGCTGCCGGGTACCCACAACCTGCACAGGGATATGGGGTGGTGGTTGCTGGGTAGCTGACATCTTAGCAGCCCCTAGTTGAGGGGGCTTGATAGGTGCTACGGGTGGTTTGGACTGGATGGGGATAGGTGGTTTGGGAGCTGGGTCAGGGGGAAGAGACAGGGGTGAAGACTGAAGCATGGGCTGAACCACCAGGGTTTGCGCTTGCTGTTGGGACTGGGAAGGTGGAACCTGCTGAGTAGGTGGGACCTGGGGGGGCTGAGGGGCAGTGAGGGTTGTTGCTTGTTGCTGCTGCTGCTGTTGTTGTTGCTGCTGCTGCTGTTGCTGCTGCTGCTGCGCCAACTGCAGGTGTGTAGCTGTGTGAAGCAACTGGGACTGCCGATGTTGGAACTGCTGCTGGTGGTGGATGGCGATCTGCTGCTGGATCACCACTTGTTTCTGCTGGAGGTGGATCTGCTGCTGCTGCTGGATCAGCGAGTGGGGCTGGATCTGTGTGTATGTGGCTATGGAACAGGCCCAGAAGGGGGGAAAAGGAGCAGAAAATAAGAATCCTTCTAAGTTAAAAATAAAATCATCTTTCCAAGGTGTACTAACACTGGGGTCCATGAGTACAATTCTAGCCTCTATGAAACCTGAACATTACTTTACTTTATTCATACTCTTTCCATTAAGTCAGACATTACTGACTACCTCCAGTGCCTAGATCTCACAGAACTCCCTGCTAAGACTGATGACATAGGCCTGAGACCCCAGGAACCCAGGAGCCTAAGACAGGAGTGCACGAAGACAAATTCAAGGCCTGAGCAGCTTAGCGATCTGTTTCTCAAAATAAGTTAAGCCGGGCATGGTGGCGCACGCCTTTAATCCTAGCACTTGGGAGGCAGAGGTAGGCGGATCTTTGTGAGTTCAAGGCCAGCCTGGTCTACAAAGTGAGTTCCAGGACAGCTGGGGCTACAGGGAGACCCTGTCTCAAAAAGACTAATAATAATAATAATAATAATAATAAGTTAAAAGAAAAAGGGCTGGGAGTAGCTCAGTGACAGAACACATGCCAAACATGTTCAGGGCCCTAGCCCATACTTAGTAGCAATCTTCTACCATTTCTTAATTCTTTGCTCTAAATAAACATCCTATCCTTTTACTTTGTACTCAGCAAAGAATGGCTTACCCCTCCATCCTCTCTCAAAGTACACACTTTATTCATTTGGCATCCCTAGAACCCATTCCAGCGTGAACACATGAGAAACACTTATGAAAGAATGAAAGAATAAACACCCATAGTTAAAGATACCAACATTCTCTGTGAACAGCTCAGTTTTTAAAGTTCAGTTTTAGTCACCATCAGAAGGGGGTTTTTGAGGGGTTTTTTTTTGGTGTTTTTGAAACAGGGTCTCCCTGTAGCCCTTAGCTGTCCTGGAACTCACTCTGTAAACCAGATTGTCCTTGAACTCACAGAAATCCGCCTGCCTCTACCTCCTGAGTGCTAGGATTAAAGGCATGCACCACCATGCCTGGCATATATTTTATTATTTTTATGCATATGAGTGTATTGCCTGCATGTATGTAAGTGCACTGGTATCATATACACAAGTGTACCCACGTCGTACAATGCCCATGGATGTCAGAAGAGGGTATCAGGTCCCCTGGAACTAGAGTTACAGATGAGCTTCTGCCATGTGAGTACTAGGAATTGAACCCAGTCCTCGGCAAGAGTAGCCAGTGCTCTTAACCGCTGAGCCATCTCTCAGCCCCCACCACCTAAAGTCTTAAAACAGAGCAGCTGTTTTAGAGTCTGAATATACGATTTCCTCCACTGCAACCTGAGGCTGACAGTCTCCACTCTGTATATTACCAGACTGCACAGAAAACACACAAAGCATGTGATATGAAAACAGAAGTGGGGCTGGAGCGATGGCCTAGCGGTTAAGAGCGCCGACCGCTCTTGCAGAGGACCCGGGTTCGATCCCCAGCACCCACATGGCGGCCGAGAGCCGTCTGAAACTCCAGTTCCAGGAGAACTCCAGTTCCAGGGGAATCCGAGACCCTCTTCTGAACTCCGCGGCATTGCACGACACGGGTGCACAAACCTGCATGCAGACAGTACATTGATACACATACCGAAATAAATAAAATTATAAATAAAAAAAAAAAAAAAGAAAACAGAAGTGCTATGGCATTTAAATATCTAATATCAGTAATAAATAATTTTTGTGACTAGATTCTTCAAATATCAATGATTAAGGTGATATACACAAAGACAAAAACCAACATTATCAAATAAACTATACACATTTAGCTCTATTTTATGCTCTGAAAAAAGTATAAATTAGGGGATTTGTTTTGTTGTTTTTGAGACAGGGTCTTCCTATAGCCCCAGCTGGCCTGGAACTTACTCTGTAGACCAAGCTGGCCTTGAACTCACAGAGGTCCACCTCCCTCTGCCTCCTGAGTGCTAGGATTAAAGCCGTGCACCACCACGCAGCTTAAAGATGGTTCTTAGCCGCCATGTGGGTGCTGGGAATCAAACCCCGGTCCTCTGGAAGAGCAGTCGATGCTCTTAACCACTGAGCCATCTCTCCAGCCCCAGGATTATTGTTGTTATTCATCTGTGTTTATCCTTATCACTGATACAATCACAACTGGACTACACTGAGCCACAGCCCCACTTGCTAGTCTTATGTGCTCTAAGGTTTTTATACTACATCTGCTCTAACCACCACTGAACAGAGATAAGAATTCATCTTCATGCTACACTGTAACAAAAGCACAGGTAATCTGCTTTTCAAATATATTTATATTTCTGGCACATTCACCAATTTGATAAGAACTTAGTGAACAGAGTGAACTCAAGAACTCAGGGCCCTAAGACAGTAGACAAAGACTCTTCCAAGCAGATTGCTGCTTGGGGGAAGCCGGGCTCCTCATCGCTAGTTTGCCTGTCTCTGAGCTAGCATGTTCAAGAACAGCAGGATTAGCTTCCCTTCCACCACTCCATGGCCAGGAGAAAAAAGGGGGGCAGGGAGGAGGGCAAAGAAAAGTGCTCTAAATATTTCAAATGCCTTCTGAGAGATCTGTGAATTATGAGCGGCAACACTACCTGAACTGATAAGCGTCTGGCTGGGGGCGGGGGTGGCTGTCCGTGTCAGGTTCATGCCCACGTTCTGCTGCCCACTCCCATCAGCTTCGGCCTTCTTGGCTGCTGCACTTTCGGCCTCTGTCTGGCTGCCCTGGCTCACAGTCACGGTCTGGGCTGCAGGTAAGGGCTGCACCACCCCTGTGCCCTTCCTCGAACAGCTTCCACCGCCCATTCCTGAGGAAGGCAACTGACCCAGACCCCCAGGTGCTTGGCCGCCTCCACCTGGACCTATGGACCCTGGGAGGCTATTCCCACTGCCTCCTCCAGGTTGACTAAGGTTGAGTGACTGGCCTGAGGCCCCAGAAGAAGCCTGTGCCACAGCAAGGGCCTGGCTAGAGGCCTGGGAGAGGCCAGAGACGGGAGAGGCTCCAGGAGGGATGGCCTTCTGAGCAGAGCCAGGCATTTGGGGTCCTTGAGCCGAGGCCTGTTGGTTCCTCACAGCCAAGTTCTGCACCTGGAAGATACAATACAGTATATATGTATATGTGTACATGCATTTCTATGACTGACTCAAGAGCAGCCAACACGGCTACAGTACAATGTTCTCCATCCCACTCAACGTGTACCCAGATGTCTCGTAAGTCCTTCCAGTCTGCAGAGAAGAGCTTGTCTATGGTGAAGTTTCAATATTTATTCCTTCATAACATGTCTTTGACTTTCTATCTCTTCATTTCTTCATTCACTGCGTGTGTGCCGAACGCCGACTACAGTTCAGGTACTGTCCTGCACACTGCACATGCAAGGATGGAATGCTCTTTCTACATAAGAAAATCACCAAGTACACAGTACCATAAACAAACATAATGTCCTACAGGAGCACAGAAACAGAAAATCAAGTCAGACTCCAGAGATCAAAAAAGACTTCCTAAAACAGGTGATGTCTATTCTGAGCTCAATAGAGTAACTGAAGACAGAGCTCTAACACATACCTAACAGCACTTGCAAGGCCAAGTAGCCAAGAAACGGCACATCATTTTCTTAAAGAGTATTTCATTATGTTTCGATAAGTCACAGGAGTAGAAAAATATGAAGCAAGAAAAGTAAAAAAAAAAAAAGTGCTCAGTGTAGGAGTGCTCGCCTCTAATCCCAGCATTCAAGAGATAGTTTCTGTGAGTGGAAAGCCAGCCTGGTCTGCATGAGAGCTCCAGGCCAGTCAGGGCTGCATAGAAAGGAGAGAAAAGAGAAGAGAATGAGAAGAGGGAAGAAGAGGGAAGAAGGAGGGCTAAAGATGGCTCAGTAATTAAGAGCGCTAGCTGTTCTTGCAGAGGACCCAAATTCAATTCCCAGCACCCCACACTGCAGCTAACAACCATCTGTAACTCCAGTTCCAGGGGATATGACACCCTCTCCTAACTTCCATGGACACAGTACAGCACGTGTGCACTTACACACATGCAGGCATAACACTCATACACATAAAATAAAAATATTTTTTTTAAACAAGAAAGATGGGGGCTGGAGAGATGGCTCAGCAGTTAAGAGTACGGAATGCTCTTCCAGAGGACCCAGGTTTGATTCCCAGCACCCACATGGTGGCTAAGAACCATCTATAAGCCAGGCATGGTGGCACACGCCTTTGATCCTAGAACTCAGAAGGCAGAGGCAGGCAGATCTCTGAGAGTTCAAGGCCAGCCTGGTCTACAGAGTGAGTTCCAGGCCAGCTGGGGCTTCAGGGAGACCCTGTCTCAAAAAGACAAAAAACAAAAACAAAAAAAAGGTGAGAAAAGAAAGGGAAGAAAGGGGGAGAAGGAAGGAAGGAAGGGAGGGAGGGAGGGGAGAGAAGAGGAGAAAAAATTATGATGGAGCAAAAAGCAATGAGATTAGAAAAATAAAGAATGAAGAAAGAAAAAAAGAAAGGGGGGAGGAGGGAGGGACGGAGGGAGATCAGGGGAGAGGCGTTGCGCTTGGACAGGGGAGTTGGCGATGGGGAGGATTCGAGGGGGTATGGAGGGGCTGGAGAGGGAGGGGAGTCTGGAGAGGGTGAGTCGGGAGAAGCGAGCAGAGCGGCGTGAGAGGCAGGTGAGATTCAGAATGAGATGAGGGAGGGGAGGGGCGGGCGAGGTCAGCCGAGAAGAGGAGGAGGGGAGGGGAGGGGAGAGGAGAGGAGGAGAGGGAAGGGGAGGGGAGGGGAGGGGAGAGAAGAGGTTACCCTATGTCATACCAAGTATGGTGGTATACGTAATCCCAGTAGGTGGGAAGGTAGGGCAGAAGAACTACAAATGTTCAAGGCCAGGGCAGAATGTATGATGTGACAGCCTGTCTCAAAATAGGAGGATGGTATGATGGTTTAACACACTTTGTCCTCTAACCTCCATATGTGTACCATAGCACCTACAGAGGCAGGTAGTTCTCAATGAGCTCAAGGTCAGACTGGTCTACATACACAGACCTTGTCTCCAAAAGGAAAAAGTGGTTGAAGTTGAGACTAGTAAAACAGAAGGAGCTGTGCCAGGTCACTATGTCTGGTGGGCTAGAGTAAGAGCTCGCACTGTAGCTTAAAAACAGCAAGTCTGTCTGTCTTGTTGTTACAGTCCTAGTATATAACAGAGGGAGAGAGTGATGGCTACCTAACTGACTACATGAGTCAGAATATTAATAATCATAATCTCAGTAATCAGAATAAGCATGACAAAATCTATAGTTTATAAATACTTTGGGGAAAAATTACCATCATATCTTTTTTTTCCATTTCCTGAAAATTTATTATAATGCCTCAATAGAGCATTACTTTTTCTTAATCATCATATCTTAACAATGAATATGTACACATGTACATGTACAAACACACACACTAGAATACATGTGCACCCACACACATAAAATACATGCATGTGCATATCCACACACACACTAGAATACATGTGTGCACATGCACACTCCCCACACACACTAGAATACATGTGTGTGCATGTGCATACTCCCCCCACACGCACACTAGAATACATGTGTATGTGCACTCTCCCCCACACACACTAGAATACATGTGTGTGCATGTGCACTCTCCCCCACACACACTAGAATACATGTGTGTACACGTGCACACTCCCCACACACTAGAATACGTGTGTACACATGCACACTCCCCCACACATGCACACTAGAATACATGTGTGTGCATGTGCACACTCCCCACACACACTAGAATACGTGTGTGCATGTGCACACTCCCACACACACACTAGAATACATGTGTGCATGTGCACTCTCCCACACACACTAGAATACATGTGTGTCCATGTGCACACCCCCACACATACTAGAATACATGTGTGTGCACGTGCAGTCTCCCCCACACACTAGAATACATGTGTGTGCATGTGCATACTCCCCACAGACACTAGAATACATTTGTACATGCACTCTCCCCCACACATACTAGGACACATGTGTGTGCATGTGCACAGTCCCCCCACATGCACACTAGAATACGTGTGTGCATGTGCACTCTCCCACACACACACTAGAATACATGTGTGTGCATGTGCACTCTCACACACACACTAGAATACATGTATGTGCACATGCACACTCCCCCCACACACTAGAATACATGTGTGTGCACATGCACACTCCCCCCACACACACTAGAATACATGTGTACATGCATTCTCCCCCACACATACTAGGACACATGTGTGTGCATGTGCACAGTCCCCCCCACATGCACACTAGAATACGTGTGTGCATGTGCACTCTCCCACACACACTAGAATACATGTGTGTGCATGTGCACTCTCCCACACACACACTAGAATACATGTATGTGCACGTGCACACTCCCCCCACATGCACACCAGAATACATGTGTGTGCACATGCAGCACACTCCCCCCCACACGCATACTAGAATACATGTGTGTGCATGTGCACACTCCCCCCCCACGCACACTAGAATACATGTGTGTGCATGTGCACACTCCCACACACAAGAATACATGTGTGTGCATGTGCACACTTCCACACACACACTAGAATACATGTGTGTGCATGTGCACACTCCCACACACACACTAGAATACATGTGTGCATGTGCACACGCCCCCCCACGCACACTAGAACACATGTGAGTGCATGTGCACACTCCCACACACACACTAGAACACATGTGTGTGCATGTGCACACTCCCACACACACACTAGAATACATGTGTGTGCATGTGCACAGTCCCCCCCACACACTAGAACACATGTGTGTGCATGTGCACACTCCCCACACACATGCACCCTAGAATCCCACCAGAAGCACTTTGGCCATGCAGTAGGATGCGCCATGCAGAGCAATGAAAGCCTGGTAAGAACCCAAGGGGCCAGCTACAGGTGAGGGGGCTCCACTTAAACAATGACTGTCACAGAACAATTAAAACGAACAAACATTGACTGCATACAGACGGATCTAGACAGCAGCTCTGAGGACTATTCTGCACCTAAGGCCAGGTGCAGAGGCAGGCTCCTGCCATCCCTGCTGCTACTGAGACTGGAGGAAAATGAGCCCAGGATTCCAAACCAGTCTGGGCAACAGAGCAAAACTGTCTCAAAAGAACAAACAAAAATGGATTTTCAAAAAGACTTCATACAACTTAAGTTCCTTATAAATTTAAATACAGATAAAAAAAATTACTTCCAAAAAAATAATAAAAAAATAAATTTAAATACAGATAAATTATATTATAATATACAAAACACACTGTAATACTTATATATTGTTATGTATTATTTTATACATTATGCACATGTATACATACAAACACATGATTTTTGAACAGAACTGCCATGTGTTAGTAACTGCTGAGGCACAATGGTGAATGTCCAGGGATTCAATTTTGTCCTATTTATGTATTTATTTGAATTTCCTATGAAAATTAATTTTTAAAGTAAACTACAGAAATACATAGAGATCCAATAAAGCTGTATTAAAAGAGACCAAAGGAGGAATCAGAACAAACAACTGCTATCATGGATAAGGGCAGACAGAAGTGAGAGATGCTGGTCACACTGTGTGGCTGGTTTGCAGTACTAGGGATTCAACCCAGAGCATCACATACTAGGCAAGCACTCAGCACCGCACTACACTCCAGCCTTCTCATCACCGTTGTAAACAAACAAACAAAAGTGAGCCATGAGGGACCAAGGATGAAGCAGTCGTGAACCAGCTCACTGTGACCGCCCAAGGAATCTCAGAGACGCGCCCGTCTCTGTCTCAGCAACACTGGGATTAGAATCAAGCACCACCACAACAGCCCCATAGGTTCTGAGTACAAAACTCAGGTCCTCATGCTTGCAGGGTAAGCACTTAACCTGAGCTATCCCATAAACCTTTTTTTAACGTCATCTTGAGAGTAATATGGAAGAGTTAAGCAGTTAAGACTAAAGTCAAGAAGATCATTTAGAAAACCAGTACCGACAGTACTGCCAGGTGAAAATAAGAACCTGAATTCAGAAAACAGTGGTAAAGAAGAAGGTCTGGTTTGCAGGACTTAGAATTCTCATCAGAAGCAAGTACTGGATCAGCTACAGTTTCCTTCCTCAATGGCAGGTTCGAACCGCCCTGCTCTCTCTCATCTCAATGACTGGTTCAAACAGTCCTGCAGTCAATCTCAAAGCTACCTCCTCCTCCTCTTCTCATTCTTTACCGCCATACAAAGTCAGTTCTCTTACTACGCCCCTGCCTGCACTCGGCCATCACTCCCTCCCCTTGCTCCTCCTAACAAGGGCAATCCTCTGCCCTGGGTCCTCCTGCTGCCTTTCCAGAAAGCTTATCACTCAACTGTCTCCTACCTCTTAGGTGCTGCGGCCCCTCCCACCACTACTGCTGAAGGCCCTATCCCCCTCCCCACTGTGCCCCCACCCCTCCTCTCCTCTAAGCCCCTCCCACTACTGCTGAAAGCCCTATCCCCCTCCCCACTGTGCCCCCATCCCTCCTCTCCACTAAGCCCCTCCCACCACTACTGCTGAAGGCCCTATTCCCCTCCCCACTGTGCCTTCCCATCCCTCCTCTCCTCTAACTCCCGGGCTTTCACCATACTCACTCCCATTCCTCACACCTTCCTCAAACTCAATATTCCTTCAAATTCATCCCCTTCTAAGTCCTCTGAAGTAGTTGTCCATTAACAAATCCATCCTCATTTTCCTTTCTGCTACACTAGAAACTCCTATATACCTATACCCACACCTACACACACACACACACCTATACCCACACCCACACATATACACCCACATACTCACACACATACACCCAAATACCCACACACCTACACCCACACACATGCACACACACCTACACCCACACCTACACCCACACCCACACCTATACCCACACACCTACACCCACACCCACACTCCTAGACCCATACCCATACTCCTACACCCACACACACACACACATATCCACACACCTACACCCACCATACCCACACACCTACACCCACACCCACACTCCTACACCCACCCCACACCCCCACACCCATATCCACACACCTACACCCATACCCACACACCTACACCCACACCCACACTCCTAGACCCATACCCATACTCCTACACCCCCACACACACCCATATCCACATACCTAAACCCACCATACCCACACACCTACACCCACACACACTCCTACACCCACCCCCACACCCCCACACCCATACCCACACACCTATGCCCACACCCACACACCTACACCCACCCACACTCCTACACCCATACCCATACTCCTACACCCACACCCACACACACCCATACCCACACACCTACACCCACACTCCTACACCCACACCCCCACACCCATATCCACACACCTGCACCCATATCCACCCATCTACACCCACACACACCCATACCCATGTCTACATCACACAGTACGGAGCACCTGGTTCCTGTGTCTTCATGATACTACACAATCTAGATCCTCCCACCAATCTCTGTTGTTCTTTCCTGCTCCCTCTGCCAGCCCACCACCCTCAACTTACCTTAGAAATGCTTTTTTTTTCTGAGACAGGGTCTCCCTGTATTCCCAGGTGGCCTGGAACTCACTATGTAGACTAGGCTGGCCTTAAACTCACAGAGATCCACCTGCCTCTGCCTCCCAAGTGCTGGAATTAAAGGTGTGGGCCACCACGCCCCACCAGAAATGCTTTTCTAAGCCTCATTCTAACCCTCAGGTTCTGTATTAAAACTGTTCTTCACCTCCCTACACAATTTTAAACATTTCCTTGACTTCAACAGACAAATCATCTATATGTTCACTATTTCATGTGTTAATCTCCAACCTAGCTCTCCTGAGATCAAGAATCAAACATATGGAACTGCTGTTTCAGTATCTCATGCATGTCTCAAAAGCATCTCTAACTTGGCACATCCAAAACTGAACTCCAACCTAACTCCACTTCTCCAGTGTTCACCACAGGCTCTACAACGCTCACTCGGACCTCACAGCTGGCATCTCCCTCAAGCCTCCCTCCATACTGTCAATCAGCTCACCTTCGTTGATTCTTGTCATTCTCACTCTGCATTCTGGTGCATCTTCCTGCTGTCCAACCAAACACCACCTCTCTCTAAACTATTATTTTATTCTCCCCCATCGACACTCTGAATGGTCTCTAAACTGAAGAAAAAAAGTTCTCCTTGTCACTTTCAAGTTTAAAGTCTTTTTTTTTTTTTTAATTTTATTTATTTCTGTATGTGTATGAATGTACTGTCTGCATGCAAGTTTGTGCACCGGTGTCGTGTCGTGCAATGCCGCGGAGGTCAGAAGAGGGTGTCAGACTCCCCTGGAACTGGAGTTCTCCTAGAATTGGAGTTTCAGACGGTTCTCAGCCACCATGTGGATGCTGGGGATCGAACCCGGGTCCTCTGTAAGAGCGGTCGGTGCTCTTAACCGCTAGGCCATCTCTCCAGCCCCTCAAGTTTAAAGTCTTTCTATAGCATACCATTACCCTTGAAATAAAGCCTAAGACCCCAAATGCAGCCCCAAAGGCTCTGCATGACAACGTTCCTCCCACTTGTCTAGCCCCTCTGCCAAACTCCAGGAAAACAAGCCTTCTTGTCATTACAAGCCTTCTTGTAATTTCTGAAGCAAAGCAACATCCTTCTCTTCTCTAGACCT
>VZQC01015068.1:314908-339890 GCA_009823505.1 Rhizomys pruinosus
GTCGGATTCCCCTGGAACTGAAGTTACAGATGGTTCTCAGCCGCCATGTGGGTGCTGGGGATCAAACCCGGGTCCTCTGCAAGAGCGGTCGGCACTCTTAACCACTAGGCCATCTCTCCAGTCCCAAGATGATTCTTTCTAAAGTATTCTTTATATTCTGTTCATCTGCTGTTCAATAGTCAATAATGGTCTGTGCTACCCAAGAAGCCTCCTTTTCTTAGCTTTTAGTCTCCTACCTAATAATGGCCTCTTCTATCATTAAGCCTATTGTCTCCTTTGTCATGCCAACACTCTGTATGTCACTGCTACACTACCAGCTCTGCCATCTCTACTTTATCCACCCCTCATCCCCAACCCTATCATAAACTCTTTCTCATATAAACGAACTCTGCCCTTATGCTTGCTGTTCTTTTTCCGGTTTTCCCCTCATTCCAAATCAGCCATCCTTTAAGAAAGACTCTGCTCAGGCCAGCCTGGTCTACAGAGTGAGTTCCAAGACAGCTGGGGCTACAGGGAGACCCTGTCTCAAAAAAGAAAAAAAAAAAAAAAAGACTCTGCTCAAGTGTTCTGCAAAGTAATACAACCAGTTCTCAAAAGCCACATGTCACTCAAGGTTAGTATCATTTTTTAATAATAGTGCTGCTGTCCTTGCTAAGCTCTTTGAAGATGTGACTCATATTTCTTTTTAATCCTCCAAGGTTCCAAGTACATAACTGAGCACAGTATATTTATTTACTTTTTGAAAGACTAGAAGAATGGAATAATATTAAGATCTTCTTTTATATCTCATCCATAAACTAAACATTTACACATGTGTTTTGGGAAAAAGTCACACAAACACAAAGCAATGACAAGAAAGTGAACAGGAACAAAAGACTAAAAAGTTGAGAACTACAGTAAGTCATGAACAGAAGGAACTAACCCTTCCGCCAGCAACTCAGCCAGGCCTATTCCAATCTAAGTGTCAACAGAATCCTTTCCTACACTCCTATTTCCGGGTGGCACTGCTATGAGGGAAATAAGACTCAGAGAACTAAAAGGATGACAGGAAAACCATCTTGTAATGAAAGGAAGAGTTCCAGATCCACAGAGATGTTTTTTAAGCTCAAATCCACTCCAAAGTTGTAAGGGATCTATAGGGGTTAAGGAAAGGGAAACCAAAACACACACCAAGTAAGAACTCTAAAAAGCAGTAAGGGGCAGAGAGTGGGGCCTGGCCTAGTTCAGTCCCTTAACACTCCCGGGCTTCTCCACAGTAAGTGGTTGCCACTGACCTGATCTGCATCTGTAAGAACTCCAGGAGACTGAGCGGGCGGCACCTCCTGCTGGACTGCAGCCACTGCCCCATTAGGCATCAGGATGAGTTGGGAGGCTAGAGGCACATTCCGGCCCAAGGTCCGGTTAACCTGCAACAGGTTTCCCAGCTGTGGCTGGCAAGGAGAGGAAGAAGAGCAAAAAGAAGAAGAGAGGACAGAAGAAATGGAAGGAAAGGACCACAAGACAAAATAAACAGTAGATATTAAACGACTAAGCCTGCCCCTTTCCACACCAACCCATGAACTTCGTGTGCTCCTTATGAGTCATCCAGAAGAAAACCTAGAATGTATAGAAAACTAAGGAATGACAACAGAGTCAAACACCAAAGAGGTTTAGACAACAAGGACTTTAGAACAAATAGTTCTATATAGAAGCAGATAAGCTGAGAGATAACACTTAGAATTTGTGTACCTGAGTCAAAAATTAAAAGGTTAGACTACATCTAACATGAATTCAGTCAAATGTCAAGGCCACATCTTCTAGCAGAGGATCTCAGTGTTATCTGGAAGCATCTTTTCTACTCTAAGACATGTGAAGTGGATCATGGCATATCACTGGTGGTAAAGCACTTGCCTAGCATGCATGAGGCCCCACGTTCCCTCCCTAGCACCACAAAAAAAAATAATAAATAATACAGCTTTCACTCCTCACCAAGAAAAGCAAATTAGGAACTACACCCCTGGGGCAGGGGTAGCTTGTCTGAGACTTACCCGCAGATACATCTGGGCCTGGGACTGGTTGAGGGGTGGGGAAGTGGTGTTCCCCAGTAGCACAGACTGGGTCAAGGTGGTGGCACTGGGAGAGCTCACACTCTGGGATCTGCTGATTAGCTGGGCAGCTGATGTAGTGGCCAGGTTGATCTGTACGGTACAGAAAGGAAATAGGACTAAGGATTTGGGTAGAAATAAAAAAAAATATATACAACTGACAAATTCAAAGCACGCTCAAGAATCTAATATGCCACTTTCACAGAGCTGGGGGAAATTAATAGTAACTTCCTATCCAAAATTGCTCTCTTAGCTACTCTGAAGTACTAGCAAAGTTAAAAAAAAAAAAAAAAAGGGAGGGGGGTGAGGGGTTGGGGACTGGAGAGATGGCTCAGTGGTTAGGAGCACTGGCTATGCCGGACATGATGGCACACACCTTTAATCCCAGCACTTGGGAGGCAGAGGCAGGTGAATCTCTGTGAGCTCAAGGCCAGCGTGAACTACAGGGGAACCTTGTCTTCCCCTCCCCACCCCACTCCACCCCACCCCACCCCCTTCAAAAAGGACTGTCTGTTTTTGCAGAGGACCAAGATTCAATTCCCAGGACCCACATGGCAGCTGACAATCATTTGTAACTCCAATTCCAAATGATCTAAAGCCTTCTTCTGACCTCCATGGGCAATGCATGATACAAGCATGCTTATTTACCTGTAGGCAATACACTCATACACATAAATGAGAAAAATAATAGATAAGGAAGGGCTGGAGAGATGGCTCAGCAGTTAAGAGAACTGGCTGTCGTTGCAGAAGACCCAAATTTGAATCCTAGCACCCACATGGCAGCTAACGACCATCTGTAACTCCAGTTACAGGTGATCCAATGCCCTCTTCGGCCGTCTGAGGGCAATGCACAACACAGTGTACTTGCAAGCATGCATGCAATACACTAATATACATGAATTTTTTTAAAGCAAATTTTTTTTAATTTATAAAGGGTCTTTTTGTTGGTCTTTTTTGATACAGGGTCTCTCTATAGCCCCAGCTGGCCTGAACTCACTATGGAGACCAAACTGGCCTAGAACTCACAGAGATCCACCTTCCTCGGCCTCCCGAGTGCTAGAATAAAAGGTGTGCGCTATCATGCCTGAAGCAAAACTAATAAAGTGTTTTTTGAAAAGTCCTCAATCACTAATGTCAATATCTGAAAAGATAAAAGAATGAAAAATGAGGCCAACGTGGTGGCCCACACCTTTAATCCTAGCACTTGGGAGGCAGAGACAGGTGGAACTCTTCAAGTTCAAGGCCACCCTGGTCTATGGAGTGAGGTCCAGGCCAGTTGGGACTTCAGGGAGACTCTGTGTCAAAAAGACCAAAAAAAAGAAAATAAAAAAAAGGAATGAAATGATGAAATGGAACAGATTGAGTTTCTTTCAGAAGAAGAGATCTTTCCTTTATTATCTCCTCTTCTTCCCCAGGATTTTCTTCTTCCTTCTTTAGGCTTTTCCATTTAAATACTATACTATACAAGCTATGCATGATGGTTGTCCACACTCAAGAAATAGAGGCAAGAGGATCACTCCAAGCTCAAGGCCAGCCTGGACTACATAGTGAATGCCAGGCCAGCCAGAGCTAGATGGAGAAGCCCCATCTCAAAATAAGACTCTGCAGATCCAAGGTGGTTACCTGCCCTGTTGCCTCCGATCTCTACATAAGAGCAGGAAATATCCACTAATGGCTCAATAGCATTCTCAGGTCAGCAACAGCGATGAGGACCCTGAGTGACCCTCCCCTCAGAGAGACAGTACTCACCGAGGCCTGGGTGGTGGTGGCCTGCTGCTGTGCAGTGCTGGTGTTTGGGGAGCTGGCCTGCCGACTGGCGGCAATTGTAGCCTGTTGAAGGAGAAGTGCAATAGGTCAATAAAAGTCCTCAGTTTCTGTCTTCCAGTATTAAGTCATGGGCGCAAAACAGGGATTTCAGGTAAGAACAGAGACTCTGTGTTGGAGTTTAAGAAAAAATGTATTCCTATCGAGTAATCAATCTCACAACCACGCAAGCTAAGCCAGTAATGCTGGAGAAGTCGGGTGACCTGTTCTCTCGAACTCCCACTTTTTATCAGGCAGAAGAACTTCAATTTCAAGTCACATCATGAGTTACTGGTAAATCTAATGCAAATTATCCAATAAAACATAAAATGGGCCACATATAGAGTTTCCTACTAAGCACATTTTTTTTTTTTTGGTCTTTTGGAGACAGGGTCTCCCTGTAGCCCCAGCTGTCCTGGAACTCACTCTGTAGGCCAGGCTGGCCTTGAACTCACAAAGATCCACCTGCCTCTGCCTCCCAAGTGCTAGGATTAAAGGCGTGCGCCACCACGCCCGGCCTAAGCACATTTAAAAAAGTAACAAGCAGCAGGAAGATACTAACTTCAATAACTTACTTGATGCAATATATGCAAGTAAATCGTATCATAGTGGGGAGATCAGAGATGGGACTGAACCTAGGGTTTCACACATGCAAGGCACATGCTCTACCTCAGAGCTCCACCTCTAGCCTTAAATATTATCACCTCAACACGAGGTTAATATAAAAAACTATTGAGCTACTTTACCTTCTTTGGGTCAGTCGAAGTCTTCTAAAGTCTTCCAGTATAACTCAATGTGAACTAGCCACAATTCAAGTACTCAACAACAACGTATCTCTAGTGGCTAACACACTAGATAGAGCAGACCCATACCACACAGCCATTCCACTCTAAACAATCTCCCACAGTTTGCACTGCAACCCCAGAATCTAAGAGCCTTCCTCTCTCCCACAGGACAGGAAACAGACGGGGAGGCCTTAGTACAGTATGCAATTTGTCCCCAAACTTTTCCCCTACCCTAAACCTGCAGTGCCTGACCCCTCCCTCCTAGGTCAACTGGCTGCTGACCTCTCACCTGCTGAACAGCAGCCAGGCTGTGCAGTTGGGCATTACTGAGCTGCTGCTGGAGCATGAACTGGTGGAAATACTGAGCTGCATTGGGCTGCCGCTGCAGTGCTTGCAGAGCCTAGAAGACAGGACACAACATTCAGAACGATCACTCCCAACTCCTATGTGAATTTCTATGGCCATGAGATAGGGAGTCAGGAAGGTGATAAACCACAGGAGATGGAGACTGGACTATATCAACATGTGACTTATCCATGACTCTACTAGATCCAGTGGCCTATACTGGATCTAGTAGTAGTCATCTAAAACTAGAGAAGCAATGGATTATGTGGTCTATCCTCACAGATAAAGCAAACCATTGCACAGGATCTCTTACTTCCCAAAAAGAGACCTGGAAATAGATAGTAAGATCAAGACACACTGCAATAAATGGGATACTGATTAACACAAAGGAAAGAAGCCGGACATGGTGATGCATGCCTGTAATCCCAGCACTCAGCGCACTGAGCAGGAAAACAGTAATCTTGAGGCCAACCTGGGCTACACAATAAGAGCTTGTCTCAAATAAATAAATAAACAAATAAACAAACAAACTAGCACAGGGGTGTAGAGCCCTAAAATGTAGACACATGATGGGAAACACTGAATTCTGGCTTCTGAAATGTCTGTCAGGTAAAATTTTCAACTAATTGACATTTTCAAATATCTGCTAACATAATATAATGCTAACGGATAAACAGTGATAGTTTCAGTGTCAAGTAGATTCTGCTATAGTCTTATTCTTTTTTTTTTTGGGTATTTTTGAGACAGGGTCTCCCTGTAGCCCCAGATGGCCTGGAACTCACTTTATAGACCAGGCTGACCTTGAACTCACAGAGATCCACCTGCCTCTGCCTCCTGAGTGCTGGGATTAAAGGCATGCACCACCACACCCAGCTTGTTCTTTACTAAGTACAACTATTCTTTCTTTTGACATGCAGTTATGCTACACAACCAAAATCTTTTAAGTAAAATGCTTACTTTCCAAACAATGTTTAAAACATGGCATTTGCCATTTGTCCAAAAGTTAGTTTCTAACAGGTCCCTGATACAAGCCAGGTGTGGTGATGCACACCTTTAATCCCAGCACTCAGGAGGACAAGGCAAGATCGTGAGTTTAAGGCCAGCTGGTTTTTTACATTAGCAAGTGTCCAGACCAAGCTGGGGCTACAGGGGACGGAATCCTACTTCTCAAAATACAAAAAAAAGAAAGAAAAGAAAAAAGAGGGGAAGGGAGGGGGAAGGGGGGAAGGGGGAGTGGGAGGGGGGAAGGGGAGGGGGAGGGAGGGGGAGGGGGGGAGGGGGAGAAAAAAAGCCAACAATTAGAAAATTGGGGCCAGAAGGAATAGCTTGAGTAGCTAAAAGTGTGCTTGCAGTGCAACCATGAGAACCTGGGTTCAAGCCTCTGAGCCAACTTAAAATAAATAAATAAATAAATAAATAAGTAAATAAATAAACAAACCAGATAAGGTGGTGTGCAGCTATAATTCAAACACTCTTTTTTCAATTTATTTCTTATGGGGTTTTTTGCTTTGTTTTTGTTTTTCAGACAGGATCTCACTATCGATCAGGTTGCCCTCAAACTCAGAGATCTGCCCACCTCAGGCTCCTGAAAATCCCAGCACTCTTAAAGTAGAGGGAGATGGAGACCACAGAATCAGTCAGAAGGTCAAGAAAGCCCCTGCCTTGGCAACATGGAAGGCATGAAACTAGCTCCCAAAAGCTGTCCTCTGACATGCACATGGCGGCACAGCCACACATAAGGCTTTTATTAATTGACAAGGAAGAGTAATGGTCAATTTGAACAGAACTACACAGACTTATTTATTCATTTATTTACATCCAGCACTGGACACTAAGCACTGTACCACACTCTCCAGCTCTATCTTTTCATATTTGTATTTTGATACAGGTTCTCACAAAGTTGCCCAAGCTAGCCTTGAACTTGCTATGTAGCCAAAACCAAAACAAAACGAGCAAATTTCACTGTTTGCTCAGATTTTGTAAACTTCCTACTCCAACTCTCAACTACCAGAAGGAATCTGAGGAAAACTACCTTCCAGCATCTTTGCCTACCCCAAGCTGATACTCACAGGTCATGGCCACTGGGCTGAGCCTTACCTGCACTGCCTGCCGTTCATACAAGGACATCTGTGCTATCTGGGGCCGAGAGCTGCCCCCTGAGCTGGAACTCCCATTGGTGGAGCTAGAGTTCTGCTCGCTCTCAGTCTCCATGATAGCGTTCCAGGGTGCCCACGAATGGTGCTCTGAGTCAAGACCTAGACGAGAGTCAGTAAGAGGTTAAAGTTACGCCCTGTATCTAAAATATTAGGTCATGTTATTATCCAAAGTTTCTAAGAATGTTCCTCTGAGAGCTTACAATTCCCAAATCTGCAACAGGGTCTTACAACCGCATCTTCTTCACTCCACCATCATTCATATACATATATATACATGCATATATATATATAGCTTTTACATACTCCCTTCATGGAATGACCAGAATGCAACAAGGGGCTTTACAATTCCAAATACACCTTACATCCCCCAACATTATTCAACAATTAATTGCCCCATTTAAAAGCTGCTGTTACTTATATCTCCATTTACATCTCTCACTGTAACAGTGGTCACTGTTCTCTGTGAAGCCACTAGCTGCCCCCTTTCCCTACCCTAGGTCCTTCACCTGTACTTTCTCACAGTGCCATATGATAAATATTGTTGCCTCCATTTTTAAACTATAGAAGTCTTAAACTGTCTTTAAACTGTATCAAGTCTTTAGTACGTTTGTTCTTCCCCCCCATTGTCCTCCAAAACAACCAAACAAACAAACAAAGCCCATGATTAAAGCAGTGTCACTCGTGTAAGTATCCATCATCCTCTTTTCATGGAGGAGAACCCTAAGATACTGATATTGTAGAAGGGTCACGGAAGAGAATAAAAGTTGAAGGTAGAAGAACTACCCTACCACCCACAAATCCTAAGTAGCTGCCCATCTCTAGTCTAGGATACTAATTAACGTCCCAGGCACATTTCTCCTTTATATAACCTCAGTTACCCTATCTGCAGAGGTTTCAAAATTAATGTACTATGTCCTTTTAACAAGTACTCCCAGGTATGTAACTAAATAACACTGTATCCCAAAGATTCAACTGATTATTAAAGTGTAAAAATTTACCCTCTGGAAACTACAGTCAAATTAGCAAAAAAGACGTGTGAATCAAATAAAGAAACATGAGAAGAAAACCATCCTTCAGAAGCATCACAAAAATGACAGTATTTTTTTTTCTCATTCTTATTTCTCTTTTGTTAAACTTACACATTACATTCTTTACTTTTAAAGCAACAGGCCATTAGAAATATCAGGTCATCAAACCACTGTTTGGCTTAGGAATAGATAAATATCAAACCTACATTTCTGGTAAGTGCAATCTACAGTTTCATTAAGTGAATGGATTTATCTCGGGAATTACATCCCAAACAAACACAAAAACAGAAATCAAACCTCTTGGCCTTGGCAATAAAGTTGAGATTTCTCCCAATGTCTTTCTTAGTATCACTAGATGACATCATTATCCCCCCAAGAAGTCTACCCACCTTGGGAATGGCAAATGTCACTTCAAACGTGGCTATAACCCAAAAGGTACACAGAAGATGACAACTTGCTATAACCCAAAAGGTACACAGAAGATGACAACTTGAACTTCAGTCTACCTTTCTCCCCAAATCTTTTGCCAAAGTATCAAAGCACTAAACAGATACAGACCCATGAATCCTCAATATCAGCATGTGAAGAAAAAAAGTGGGTAAGAATTAGAGGCAGAGCAAGGTATCGTTGCATAGATTACTGGATTTAGCTCACTAGCATGAGACATGAAACCCCGTTACCAGCTCTAGAGGCTTGGGTAAAAAAATGTTCATAAATTCGAAGAGTCCTCATTTCCCCCAGATTGTGAAATAAGAACAGAAAGGGGCCAACTTAAGTCTTTCCCTCAGCGAAATTGTTACCAAGTCTCGAAGGCACATAAATCTACTCATTTTTTTTATTCGTGTTGTGAGTGCAAAATTAAATACAGAAAGTGAACACAACAAACAGATCGGGAGGCAAACGGAATTAAAAATTAAAACATTCGAAGAATGAAAAAGCTGATCTGGTGATCCTGAAAGACACCATTTGCGGGTGTATGAGTTCAAGATTCCATCTGGGTATGTATGAGTTCAAGTGGGTGGGTGCACACCTACGACGAGGGTTGCGGGGACTGGGAAGGAATATTGGGTGCACTTGGTACTGGGCCTATGGTGTCAAGAGTTGGGGGAAGTCAGGATCTCTAGGTGTAACTCTCGAGGAGAAGGATGGGTAGGCTAAAGAGAAGACTGCCAAAGAAACAGAAGTAAGACTCCCAGGGGTCTTGCAGGGATGAAAAACACACTTCCAAAGAGAAAAAAACCAAGCACGCCGGGAGGAGCAGCGGGTGGACACAGAGGTGTGCCCGGAGTGAGCAGGGAGCCAGGCAGCAGAACACAGAGTCAAGGCACTGGGAGGCTGAGCAGCCCAGCGGTCCAGGAGAAGCAGGGAGAATAGCACACAGCATGCTCTATGCGATGGGAGGACCAGAGTCAGAGAAGGGATGAAGGGGCAGAGCAGCATCCGAGGGGTGGAGGGTGATGGACGGACAGACACACAGCCCCAGCACGGCAGACGCACAGCCAGGCCGCCGGGCGGCGCCGCGGAGGGCAGGGGTGCTGGGGGAGGTACCTGGGCGTTGCACACACCGAGGTGGCGGAGGGAACATCCCCGCGCGGCCAAGCCCCCAGAGGCGCTGCCCTCCCCGGCCCGCGGCCGCACGGTTACCTTCGCCGCCCGCTCCGCACCCGAGTCCTCGCGGGGGGCGTCCACCTCATGGGCAGGGCTTCCCCAGGCGCGGCCAGGCCGCGGGGGGCCGGAGGGGGGGTCGCTCGGCCTGGCTGGGCCGCGGGCCGCCCTCGCCTCCTCCGCCTCCTCCCCTTCCTGGAGGGGCGGAGGCCCCGGCGCGGTGGGAGGTGCCCGGAGCGGCCGCCCTTCCCCGCCCCTCCCCGCCGTCCGGGTGCCGGGCCGGGCCGCGGCTCCGCCAGGCCGGGGGGCTCGCGCGGGGCCTGTCACTTCCTGCCCGGCCGCGAGGGAGGGGGCTGCAGGCCGGGGGCCGCGGGCCGGCGGGGAGGGGGCTGGCGGGGAGGTGCTTCCGGGGCAGCGGACCCCTCCTCCGGCCCGCCCCCTCCCCGCGCCCGCCCGCCCTGCCTCGCGCGCGTCCCTCGCTTCCTGCCGGCGCCCGTTGCCATGGCGACGCTGCTCGCGGGCCTCGGCGCGCTAGGCCAGGGCTTGGCTTTCTTCCTCTCTCCCTCTGTTTTCTCGTTTGCTCGCTCTTTGAGAGGACTCAACCCCCGCCTCCTTCTTTCTCTCCGAATTCCGCCCGCCGTCCGTGAGGACGAATCTGAGGAAGTGCTGGCCCCTAGTGGGGGACTCACCTCTGAGAGGAGAGGGAGGTGGGGGAGAGGGGAGGGAAGTGACGTGCAAGGGGAAAAAAGGTATTTTCTGCAGCTTCTGGGAATAAGGGATAGAAAGAAAAGATCAAAGGGACCAACTGGCAGACAGGGAGGAAGCAGAGCAAAGACCCCTGAGGAACGCTGGCCTGAGAAAGCAAATAAAGAGGAGGGAGGAAAAACTTGTGAGGTGGAGGGAACGGCCTGAGTGCTGATTGTTGAGTCCCTCACCCCAACCCCTAGAAGGCGGGAAAGAGCGCTGCATAAAACCCCGATCCCGTTAGCAGCTGCCATTCATTTCAAAGCAGGGACCTCCTACAACTTGCTTTGAATAACATTTCAATCTGCCACGTAAGGGCTGTTTGAGTCTTGTGTATCTTTTAAGTCAAATACTCATGTAAACGAACTAGGACCAAAACAATAGGAACAGCGGGGTATAAAGAGCAGTAGAACAAAGGGGCTTCATTTGAGAAGACTTAGCATTTGGCCAGGGAGACTCCCGTTTTCTTTAAGAAACCAATTTATTAGCTTTTAGTAATTCAGTGTTCCTGGAGCACCTACTGTGTGCCAACCACTCCAGGGAGTTTGAATCCCTTCTGTGCGCCCTGCGGAGATAACTGCTCTCATTAATCTTTACGGAAGGGGTGGTGCCTTGCTGAATAGCTGGAATTGTTGCCATCCTAGTCTTTTGCCAATCTCTGCTCTAGCCAGTTGTTTCCTCCGCAGTCCAGTTCTTCATTCTTTGGAAAGTCCATGTGTGATTTCTATTTAGAAAAAAAGGCTGAAACATTCTTTTTATAAATTGGGTCTATTTGAGTATGTTTTGACTCCAGTTCTTAATTGATAGTAGCCAGATTTGTGTCAGGTGAGGTCTCTGCCAGGCTTCTAGGAACCAGTCAGACAAGTATGCAAGGGAAGAACCCCAAAGGGCAGCCAAAGGACTGGAAAAGCAACATGGGGTGAAAAGGTTTGCAGCCAGACCTTGGGTGATAGGCATTGGCTGGGGATGAATTGTAATGCTCTGGCAATTAGAACTGGTAGTTAAAAATTAGGTAAAGCATGACTCAATTCAAACCTAGAGTTTTGGCATCAAAGAACTAAGGCTTTCTTGCAAAAGCTTACAAATGGATATAATGAGCCTAAACTGAATTTAACACCAACGAAAGATTTAGAGATGATTTTCTTCAGATTATACAGCTCTCTAAGAAACATTGCTCCCGTCTTGTGGTTTCCATTGGAGAACTATCCCTGTTAATGCGTCTGAAGATGTTAATGTGTAATTCATTCCAGAATAAAGAACCTGGACACTTATTCCCCCCCCCCCAAATCTGTAGAATTTTTGAAGCCAAACGAACATGTGCTTTCACATGCACTGCATCCAGCCCTCTAAACAGTGGAGCAGAACCTTCCACTACTGCATAAAGCCGAATTCCACCTCAAGATTGTATTTCACCCTGGATCGTTGGCTCTTTCATGACGTTAAAGGATAAAATAGGGATATATAATTTTATCGAGCACCTGAGAGGACTTTAGCCTATCTACAGCAGATCATGCTGTATTGATTACAAGTTGGTAGTTCAAGGGGCTGGAGAGAGCCTAGCGGTTAAGAGCACTGACTGCTCTTGCAGAGGACCCAGGTTCGATCCCCAGCACCCACATGGCGGCTAAGAACCGTCTGTAACTCCAATTCCAGGAGAACTCCAGTTCCAGGGGAATCCGAGACCCTCTTCTGACCTCTGCGGCATTGCACGACACGGGTGCACAAACCCACATGCAGACAGTACACTCATACACATACAAAAAAAAAAAAAAAAAGTTGGTAGTTCAAGTCTCAAAGAAAGGTCCCTCCAAGACAGGTCCATTTTTGTATGTCATAGATCTGTGTAATTCCCAGCAAGATAAATTTAGTATTAAAGAAAGTGTTGACAGCAAACTGAACTTACAAGAAAGCTTACATCCACACACACATAAAAAAAAAATCATTTTCATAGCCTAAATTATCTTGAGAACAGGCACTAAACATTTCATCTCTGTTTAAACAAAAAAAGAAAAAAAAACAATTTTGTTCCCTAGACAATCTTTGGCTGACTCCCCCCCCCCCCTTGTAGTTTTACTAACCTTTTTGTTCATTTTCATTTAATGATTCTTCTGGAATTAGTCTTTTCTCTTTCAAAGCAAGCCTTCAGTTGAATGGAGGCTAGATAATTTCTCTGCTCTGCGTGACACTGAAGGTCATTAGCCTAAACAGGTGAAAAGGAAATGCATTCAGCCTGTTTTGTAGAACCCAGCAGCCCTCCTGCATACGTATCTAAATAAGGAAGGATCAGGATCAGGATTTGAAAGAATATTTGGCAGCAACAAAACAAATAGAAAGTCAGCTAATGTACTTTTGCACATCAACTGACAGCTGAATAACCTTCTTTAAGCAGCTCTTCTAAATCCGACATTATGTAGGCAATTGTGTAGAAATGGTGCTTTCTCCAACTCTGTTATTAGCATGTATCTATCCACAACTAATCAAGTGAAAATGAGTGAACACGTTTTTATGCAAATATGGTCAGAATGGAGAGGAGAAACGATAGATAGCCCTTCTCTTAAATGTATCAGTTCGGCTGAAGAGATGGTGCCGTGAAGCCTAAGGCTAACAACTAAAACAGAAAATGTATCAGTCACATCCCCTCGCTAACATCCCATCTCATCTGGCCACAGGTGTTGCCACTACTGAGGTCAAGTTGGGAGAAAGGGAAATGAACATTAAGCACACTTCTAGATTCTAATATAGTAAAGCAAAGTGCTATCCAGATCCATTGGTTTTCACTGGAGAAAAACATTCCAGGGCCGAAGGTGTAGCTCAGTGGTAGTTCCCCCACAAGCCCCAAAGCCCTAGATTCCACCTTCTGTGCTACCAGAAATAAAATAAAACATCTAATATTAGTTAACTATTCTTTCAATTGAAACGAATATAGAATTAAAAGATATTAAGACTGCCTCTCAGGCTGGAGAAAGGACACAGGTCCGATTTCCAACATTCATTTCAGAGGATCCAATGCAGCTGTCTGACCTCCGTGGGCACTGCACAACATGGGTGCACCTACATGCAGGCAATACTCTCATACACATAAAATAAAAAAGTCAATAAAAAGCATTCCATTCCTGGTGCATTTAATTCACTATTGTAAGGCTTCAAATGTACTTTTCTGGTCACTTTTTAAGAAGTTAGGCTCTGAGCCGGGCGTGGTGGCGCACACCTTTAATCCTAGCACTTGGGAGGCAGAGGCAGGTGGATCTTTCTGAGTTCAAGGCCAGCCTGGTCTACAGAGTGAGTTCCAGGACAGCTGGGGCTACAGAGAGACCCTGTCTCAAATGACCAAAAAAAAAAAAAAAAGAAGTTAGGCTCTGGAGGCAGAGGCAGGCAGATCTCTGTGAGTTCAAGGCCAGCCTGGTTGACATAGTGAGTTTCAGGACAGCTGGGGCTACAGGGAGCTCCTGTTGAGACCAAACTCCAGATTTATACCCTCTGGTGTTATGTTCCCTAAGCCAAGAGAGCTAAGCACCTGAGAAAAATAGTAAAGGGATGAACTATTCAAAATAGACCTAGACCCTCTCCTGAGGCTTCGCTTGGCTTATTGAATTCAACCCTCTCAGTGGTGGTTTGGGCTAGATTATAATCTCCAAGTTACATATATTAAAACTCAAGAAAGGGGGCTGGAGAGATGGCTCAGCGGTTAAGAGTCCAGACTGCTCTTGCAGAGGACCCAGGTTTGATTCCCAGCACCCACATGGTAGCTAAAAACCGTCTTTAACTCCACTTCCAGGGAAATCTGACACCCTCTTCTGACCTCCTCGGCATTGCACAACACAGGTGCACCAACCTACATGCAAACAGTACACTCATACACATAAAAAAAAACTCAAGATAAATTGCTGAAGGTTCATTCATAGGATAGTTATTTGGGGGCTGAGAACTTTGGACTGTGTATGAGTGTTATGCCTGCATGTATGTAAGTGCACCCATGTCACGCAGTACCCACAGAGGCCAGACAAGGGCATCAAATCCCCAAATCTGGAGCTATAGACAGCTGTTAGCTAACATGTGAGTGCTGGGATTCAAACCTGAGTATTCTGCTAGAGCAGCCAGTGCTCTTAACCACTGAGCCATCTCTCCAGCTCCTGAGGTGAGAATTTAAATTTAACACTACAGCTCATAATTACATCACATGAAAGAGTGTGCAATTCTGTGTAAAGTACTTAGCACATGCATAAGTGCACAGGGAAGTTTGGCGTTTTCCACTGAAAAATGACTGCAGTAGAATGTCCATTCTGCCTTGGCAGATAGTGGCAGATACTGGTGAAGTTGGGTCAATGTCTTAGCAAACAGTAAAGAGAAATTTCCCTAATTCTCCTATCTTGTCTACTTGTAAATTGTGGTAAGAGTAATTGATCCTGCCGGGTGTGGTGGCGCACGCCTTTAATCCTAGCACTCGGGAGGCAGAGGCAGGCGGATCTTTGTGAGTTCAAGGCCAGCCTGGTCTACAAAGTGAGTTCCAGGACAGCTGGGACTACAGGGAGACCCTGTCTTGAAAAGACCAAAAAAAAAAATGGATGCACTCATCACAGATGTGGACATGTGTCTAGGGTTTTAGAAGAAAGTCATGACTNAAAAAAAAAAAAAAAAAAAAAAGACCAAAAAAAAAAAACAGTCTTTTTAAAACTGACTTTCACCCAGTGAAATTCATGTCAGCTTTCTGCTTTCTGACCCAGAGAACTGCAAGATTATACATTTGTGTCAATTTAATTTTATTTATTTCTGTATGTGTATGAATGTACTGTCTGCATGCAAGTTTGTGCACCCGTGTCGTGCAATGCCTCGGAGGTCAGAAGAGGGTGTCGGATTCCCCTGGAACTGGAGTTCTCCTGGAATTGGAGTTTCGGACGGTTCTCAGTCGCCATGTGGGTGCTGGGGATCGAACCCGGGTCCTCTGTAAGAGCGGTCAGCACTCTTAACCTCTAGGTCATCTCTCCAGCCCCATAAGCCAGGAAATTTGTAAAAGAAAGTTACAGCAGCACGGAAACCTAGCATGCAATTCTGGCAACCTGAGTTCGATCCTCAGAACCACCCACATGAAGGTGTAAAAAGAGAGCCAACTCAGAGAGCTACCCTGACTTCCACACAGGCACTATGATATGCAGACCCTCTCACATTATGCATACACAATAATAAATTAGAAGTGTAGGCTGGGCACAGTGGCACACACCTTTAATCCTAGCACATGGGAGGCAGAGGCAGGAAGATCTCTTTAAATTCCAGGACAGCCTGGTCTATAGCAAGTTCCAGGCCAGCTAGATCTACATAGTGAGTATTTCTACAAAAAAAAAAAAAATCATACTTTTAAAAAAAGAATATTCTCTTCATGACATGGTAGTCCTCCCTTAGCCAAGATTTTGTTTTGTGACTTTTCAGTTACCTAAAGTAATCCACTGTTCAAAAATATATAATAGAAAATTCCGCAAATAGACAATTCAAAGTTCTCAATTGTACAACATTCTGAATAATGCTGCAGTCTTGTTATGGAGAAACTGAGGCACAGAAAATTCCTCACACAGAAGGGGGCACCCAGGAGACTCACATGGAGGAATAAATAAAGTCTATTTACACTGGAAGATTCAGCAAAGTTTCCTCCTGAAAAATTCAAGAGCCCCAAGTTTAATTTCACAATTTTATAAGGTCCCCTGCCTGCTAAATCTTTTTTTAACTGTTACGAGATTGGTGGGTTTAAGTTACGGTCTACATGATTACCAGAACAGATGTTTACAAAGCTCTAAGACCAATGAGGGAAATTCCTTTACAGACTAAGGGTTTTTTTGGGGGGGAGGGGACAGATATTGAGAGTAGGAGCTAGCCAGGCGTGGTGGCACATGCCTTTAATCCCAGAATTTAGGAGACGGAGGCAGGTGGATCTCTGTGAGTTCAAGGCCAGCCTGGTCTACATCTCGAGTTCCAGGACAGCTAGGGCTGCAGAGAACCCTGACTCAAAAAGACCCCCCCAAAAAGACATTGTTTTATGACAGAATGTACTGTAGGTCCTTTAGAAAGCAAGGTCACTGCAAACAGATGTGCTGCTGGATACTGTGGTATTCATTTCTCAAGATAATTTATTATTATTTTAATTTTACGGGTATTGCCTGCTTGTATGTAAGTGCACCCATGTCATGCAATGCCCACAGAGGTCAGAAGAGGGCATTGGATCCCCTGGAACTGGAGTTACGGATAGTTGTTAGTTGCCATGTGGATGCTGGGAATGGAACCCTGGTCTTCTGTAAGAACAACTAGTGCTCTTAACCACTAAGCCATCTCTCCAGAACCTCAAAATAATTTTGAAGTCTTTGATGTTCTCCATTTTAGTTTTGATTTCTCTTTCGGCACTTTTTTTTTTTTTTTTTGTCTTTTTTGAAACAGACAGGGTTTCCCTATGTAGCCCCAGCTGTCTTAGAACTCACTATGTAGACTGCCTGGCTGGCCTTGAACTCACAGAGATCAGCCTGCCTCTGCCTCCCAAGTGCTGGGATTAAAAGCATGCGCCACCATGCCCAGCTCAGCACAAATTTTTAATAAAACCACTATTAGGTGAATACTATTGTTCAACGGTATAAACTCAGTTATAAAATGACAAAAGTAATACCAGATACATTAAGTGACATTAAATCTGTGGTATATTCTTTTCCTCTTCAGTTTTGTGCCATTGACCATCCTGTTCTATCCCACCCTGGATGTGAATCATCTGTCCAGTGGGCCACGGTGAACAGACTACCCACCTGTCAATCACTTAACCAAACCTGCTTAACAAATTGACTGTAGGTCATGGTGTTACTGGGAAATTCAGGGATCCCTTTCATGGGTTCTTAGTCTCGGTAATAAAGAATTTTAAATGGTCTCAAAAGGAAGCTCAAGGAACTTTTTAAACAAGGCAGACAAGCTGTAAATTTTGGCAGCTGCTGGGAAGAGGGAAATGAGTAAGAAGAGATAAACCTATGCCTTTTCAGCTCAGGTCCAAGAAAGATGGCAGGTTCAGCAATAGAGGTCAGCAAGCAGCAGCATCCAGATGGGGGCACTTCAGAAAGCAAGTGACAAAACCCAGAGTATCCGGAAAAGGAAGGATGCTTGCTTGGAAGCATGCCTGGACTTTTGGAAAAGGACACAGAAAGAGGAGAAAAACTCACAAAACTGACAGGACTGGGCATGGTGGCACACACCTTTAATCCCAGCACATAACAGGCATGTGAGTTCAAGGCCAGCCTGGTCTACTTAATGAGTTCCAGGCCAGCTGGGGCTACAGGGAGGCCCTGTGTTTAAAAAAAAAAAAAAACACAAAACTTGCAGACTTAGCAGAGAAGATCCATCCAGGAGTTACTACATCAGGGGAGAGGCTTTAACAAGTATAAACCCATAAGAGGATAATTAATCCTCCCTAGACCTAGGGGAATCAGCTTTCCTGGGAAGTCAGCTTCTGGCTGGGTGATTGACAAGCACAGCTGGATTAGCTCTTAAAGGAGACAATGATCTGTAAAGTTTTTTCTTTGGAGCAGATCAGAATATCATGTCTCGGGCTGGAGAGATGGCCTAGCGGTTAAGAGCTCTGATCGCTCTTGCAGAGGACCCGGGTTCGATCCCCAGCATCCACATGGCGGCCGAGAACTGTCTGAAACTCCAATTCCAGAGAACTCCAGTTCCAGGGGAATCCGACACCCTCTTCTGACCTCTGCAGCATTGCATGACACAGGTGCACAAACTACATGCAGACAGTACATTCATACACATAAAATAAATAAATAAGTAAAATTAAAAAAAAAAAAAAAAGAATATCATGTCTCCACGCAGGGTCAGAAGTATTCCATTGTTTTCATTGAGAGACCTAAGGAGAGATGGTTGTGATGTTTTCCTTTAGAGTGTCACAGAGAAATACAATGTGGAGTCCAAAGCCTTCCATGAGGGAGATTCTCATCCTCAGTGATCTCCAAGGCAATCCCTGTCTGTAAGGTTGTAGCCCACAGGGGGCTGGAGAGATGGCTCAGCGGTTAAGAGCACCCACTGCTCTTGCAGAGGACCCAGGTTCGATTCCTAGCACCCACATGGTGGCTAAGAGCCATCTTTAACTCCAGTTCCAGGGGAATTCAACTCCCTCTTCTGACCTCTGCAGCATTGCACGACACGGGTGCACCAACCTACATGCAGACAGTACATTCATACGCATAAAATAATAAATTAAAAAAATTTTTAAACAGGTCAGGGACTTCAGGAGGCCAACTGAGGAAGAAGTTCTGAACAAACAATTATCCTGGACTGCGTTCCTGCAATCCAATCCAAGAAATGTTGCTACTGCAACATCCTGCAATCACACCTCACTGGAGACCAGAACCAGGCCTCAGTTTCTCTCTCGAGATGCTCCTACTGATACCAGCCCCAGACCCACCTGCGCCCATTCCCCAATCTCCTCGCCCCCACTTCCTTGAAAACTCCCTTGTGTGCCTGGGTATAAAACTGCCATTCTGGGGACATTCTAATGCTGGTCACCCTAATCCCGATACAGGCAGGCCAGCCGCCATGCCTGAAAGAAACCCGACTTCCTTCTCATCAGAGTCCTGACATTTTCTCCTCTCTGCACCGAGTATCCCCTCAAAATGAACCTAACACTCTCTAGATACCTAACATTCTTCCCTCAAGAGTGGACACCCTAAAATCATTCAGGAGATGGTTGGAAATCAGGGAGTTTCACCATGTAAATCCAGAGATCCAATTTCAAACCTGTCCAATGAAAAAGCCAGTGGTGTCTGGCTGGTCACATCTCATGTATAGATAGCTTCTAGGCAGGAAGGATCCTTGAGAAGAAGAAAGAGATAACAAGAAACCAGAGCCCTTTCTGGTACTCGCGGCCTGTGGTCAGGATAAGACAAGAGCTTTGGGGACCTGTGCTAAAGCTGGCCTCACCCGTTTTTATATCCTGTCCTCACCAGTGGTTACAGATGGCATTTGTCTTCAAGTAACCCTTGCATAGTATCCTAACACCAGGTCTCAATGCCTCGCTCCATCTTATTGATCCAGGGACAGAATTTTTCTCAGCTCTGTTGTGCTTAGTTTAAGAGCCTAGGGTATCGGAAGCTCAACAGCTCAACAGCCACCAAAGCCATTCCAAGCCAGAGGCTTTTGGGTTCTTGTCTTGCAAATTTGAAGAATAAAGTGCACAGAGCCCAGAGGGTGAGTTTTAGGAGGGACTATTTTATTAAAAGGAGCTTAGGAGAGGGGAAGCAGACAGAGCTCCCTTACAGCAAGAATGAGACTTCACGGAGTCATTAAAGGTTTAGTGGCAGGAGGGGGGAGGGGGAGGGGAGCTGGTCACTCCAGTCCTCATTCCAGGTATCCAGGGCCCTCGAGGTCCTGGTCACGTCCTCAGCATGTCTTCCAGGAACAGGGTATTTCTTCAGGACAAAGAGACAAGGAAAAAAACAGACCCCCTTCTTGGCCTCCCCAGCCTCTAGCTATGACAGAATCAGAGACATTTCTGGATTAGATGGTTCTGGCACCCCTAGCCTCAGGGCAGGGACAAGTTTGCTGCCAGATACAAGGGAATTTCCAGCTCTCAGCTGCAAAGAAACTGGTCATTGTCCTTTTGGGGTCTTTACCCTAAATTGCCAAGCCAATCTCCACCTCCTGCTCTCTTCATCATTATCATGGAGACATTGTTTCATCACCAAAACTAGATGAGCAGAGTAAAATAAGACATTTGAGAAAAAGACTACATACATTCACATAACTGTTTTTGCAGTATATAGTTATAGTTGATCTGTTCTGTATTGTTAACCTCTTACTGTGTCCAATTAATAAAAGAAGCTTTATCATGATTAGGTATATATTAGAAAAACTCATAGTACTCAGGACTATCTGCTTTCAGTAATCCATGGAATGCAGACAACATGTCCCTTACAGATAAGAGAACGCTACTTTATTTCAAAAAGCAACTGTTAGGGCTACATGTGGCTCAGTAGTAGAATGTTTGTGTGGCAAGGCCCTGAGTTTGAGCCCCTGCACCACAGAAAAAAAAACCAAAAATGTCAACTCCTGATAGCCCCTGGAAACTCCATATATGACGAGCTTGAACCAATCATTAAGTACTCAGGAACCAACTTGTGGGGCAGCTTTTAGTGTTGCGAAAATGATGTTAAGGTATTTTTTTTAATATTGTATTTATTATTTTATGTGTATGAGTGTATTGCCTGCATATGCATCTGTGTCATACAAAGTTCGCAGAGGTCAGAAGAGAGTGTCGGATTCCTCTGGAACTGGAGTTACAGACAGTTGTTAGCCACCAAGTGGGTACTGAGAATCAAACCCAGGTCCTCTGCAAGAGCAGCCAATGCTCTTAACCACTGAGCCATCTCTCGGCTCCTTGAAGTATTGTTATTTTTTGAAGTATTATTTTTTTTCTGGTCTTTTTGAGACAGGGTCTCCCTATAACCCCAGCTATCCTGGAACTCACTTTGTAGACCAGGCTGGCCTTGAACTCACAAAAATCCGCCTGCCTCTGCCTCCCAAGTGCTAGGATTAAAGGCATGCGCCACCACACCCGGCCTGAAGTATTATTTTTTTATAAAAGGTAGAAAGCGCCGGGCGTGGTGGCGCACGCCTTTAATCCTAGCACTTGGGAGGCAGAGGCAGGCGGATCTTTGTGAGTTCAAGGCCAGCCTGGTCTACATAGAGCATTCCAAGCAAGTCAGGGTTACAGGGAGACCTTGTCTCAACAAGACCCCCCAAAATTTAATTAATTAATTAAACAAAGAAAAGGATGAGAGAGGCAGATTGCCAGGTTGGACAGAACTGGTTAATGTCCTACATGAACTTCAGAATTCTTTTCACCATAGACAGGAATTGGAAGACAAGACTTTCTTTTTTTTTTTTTTTTTTGGTCTTTTCGAGACAGGGTCTCCCTGTAGCCCCAGCTGTCCTGGAATTTTCTCTGTAGACCAGGCTGGCCTTGAACTCACAAAGATCCGCCTGCCTCTGCCTCCTGAGTGCTAGGATTAAAGGCGTGTGCCACCACCGCTGGCTTTTATTTTATTTTATTTCTGGGGGGGACAAGACTTACTTTTATCTATAAAATAATCTGTGTGCCTTCTGAGTTGTAAAGTAACAGAGACAATAGGAAATCAGTCACCGTGGAAACCCAGAACAAATGAGAGTCATCTCTCCCTTCTGGGTTATGGCTTTCAAGTAATCTTTCAGCAAGTAAATCTGAGTAAGAAATCTGTTAGACTTATCAGAATCAGAAAGAATTAACAAGATCCTAGCCATACCATTTTCTTGCCTAAACTTAGAGGTGCCAGGTCACCATTGATTCCCACCAACCCGCTGCTCTCTTGCACTGCCCTCGGAGGAAACGATGACAATCCCATTTGCCTAGGCAAAAATCCTTGACCTTTTCTCTCTCCTTCACTCCCTAGATCCAACGCACCTGTTTATTCAATATCAACAAAACCGAGTTGCAGGTCTTCTCCTGGACAGCGCTGCTTTGTCATGGGTTTCCATCAAGGTAGACAAAACACAAAAATTTCTACTCTCCTGGAGCTTATGGGATAGGGGATGACAGCAATTCAATAAAACCTAAGATCTACAGGCTTTTCGATGATGACAAGTGTAGACAGAAAAATGTGGGGTTGGAGAGACAGGCTCAGCTGTTAAGAGTGCTGAGTGCTCTTATGGAGGACCTGGGTTCAATCCCCAGTACCCACATGGTGGCTGATAACCATCTTTAACTCCAGTTCCAGGGGAATCTGACACCCTCTTCTGACCTCCACAGCATTGCATGACATGGGAGCACCAACCTACATGCAGACAGTACACTCATAGACATAAATAAAATAAAATAAAAATGTAAGGAGTGTTGTTGAGAAAATTGAAGGTTGGACTTTCATATTTATTATTATTATTATTGATTTTTGAGACAGGATCTCCTTATAGACCCAGCTGTCCTGGAACTTGCTATGTAGATCAGGCTGTCCTTGAACTCACAGAGATCCCCCTGTCTCTGCCTCCTGAGTACTGGGATTAAAGGCAAGGGCCACCATGCCCAGCAGGCTTTAATAAATTTAAGGTGACAGGAGAAGACCTCACAGAGAAATGGCGTTTGAGAAGAGAGAGACATGAGAAAACTGAGGGAGTCTGCATATCTGTACAAGCAGAGGCATTGTATGTTCAGTGGGATGGAAGCACAGAGTGCAAACAACATGGCAGAACAAGCTGGAGAGTCAGTCGTAGGTGGGAAAAGGAGAGCAGAAACTTGACCCTGTCTATGGGTCATGTAATGTTGGGTACCCGAGAAGGACCCCAAAACCTGTGGAGATGAGCAAGAGAAAAGAATGAGACTTTGCGAGGTTGTCAAAGTCCTCATCCTCAGGGCTCCTGTCTTAGGTTGGTAAGAGGGGAGAGGAAGTTGCCCGTCTTTGGGGCGGCCACCTGGACTGGAACAGGCTAGCCTACTCTATAGCCTGGGGACGATAATTTACAAGGAGCAAAAATCAAGCCGAATGGCAGGTGCAGGAACAGTGGCAGAGGATGGGCGAGCGGTCCCAGGGTTGTCATCAGCTTCTTCTTCGATGGCCAAGCGATGATAATGGACTCGTGCTGTAAGTGAGGAATCTATTTGGGACTTAACAAAATCGGTTAATCGATTAAGTGCCCATGGCCCAAATGAAATTAGCAGGATCAATCCAAGGACAGGTCCCAGGAGACTAGGTAATAAGGTGGACCACAAAAAGGGAGCTGGGTGTAAGTTTTTGAGATAAGCAAGCTGTATTCATAAATTCCTGAGGTTAGTAAGTTGTTCTGGTAAACTCAGGAGATAAGCAAGTTAGTAATTTTCTGCGAGCATGTATATCTGACAGCTTTGGCTCCCAGCATACACAGGAGAAGCTTTTGGGTCTCCTCATATGCTCTCAGCTGAAGAAAGGACCAAGTGTAAGCTATGGCAGACCTTCAAGGTCTGTAGGTTCCCACTAGCAAGTGCTCTGTATCACTTAGTCGAGTAGTGCAGAGGACAAAGTTCTAGAGAGGGACAATCAGACAAGGTACACACTAAGCTCAGGAATTTGGTGATAACTAAAATGGAGAACCAAAAGAGAGATAAAGGGAAATACCAAAGACAAAAAGCGTTTTGATTTCAGAAGGTGGATAATTCACACAAGTCTTGCTAGTGATCAGTCATTAAAGAGGATCTAGGCAAATCACAGGGAAGCCATTCATAGCAGCTTCTACCCTAACAATGACTTAATCATGCCTCAACCACACCCCACAATTACTGTTGTCTAACACTGCAAACCTGACCACAGTCCCTGGAGGTATTTAATCCCTACAAGATTGAATCCCAAATTCCCCAAAAGCTTTTAAAATTATACCTAACCTGTTGTCTGTCTCTGGAGTGTCATTTTTCCAGGATCATATGAAGTGACCAGAGAGAGATCTAAGCTATTTTAAATTGAGATTTTAAGAATGTCCCCACCACAGGATAATGATAACTCTTCTTAAGAGACACCCTGGTGCCTTTACTGGGGACCCATCTCATTTTCCCAGTTGTAGCTTCCAGGAAGAACATGTCTTACTTCCCACAGTGTCCATCAACTCTGATGCTTCCACTCCCAGACTAAAGTCTAACCAGGACTCTGTCAAGACTGCCACATCCTCCCTTCTTTTATACAAAAAGAAGGGGAGCCCCACTTGTAAAGGTGGGTTTTAAGTATCTATATTCATATTTTGAAAAACCTAAGGTTCCCATAGTCCAATTGGAGAAGCCTGTATGCACAAGCATGTTGATCTAAGAGTCCAGTCCATATCATTGTAGTCTCACAATATTCCCCAATCTCTCCTGCAGCCCTTACTTCTACCACGCCTCCTCTTCTGCAATTTGTTCCTAGGCTTTGGGAGAGGGGCATAAGTGGGTGAGAAGTCAAAGAGATGTTATTTTTTACTCCACGTCAGGTTGTTTCTTTATGGGTTGACAGCTTATCTCCAGATACCACCTTTTAATCCAAAAGCACAAGCAATTAGATGTACAGGCATTTAAACAATATTATTAGGCAAGCTAAGCTGTGACAGAGACACACGATGTTTGGATGGTTTGTTAATCCACAAGCTGTGGTCTCTCTATAAAAGATACGACAGGTCTTATTGTGGCTCATATAATCTCCTAACCATAGAGGACATAAGCTTATGGCATCAGCCATGAATTATTCCTCCAAGGAGAGAGCCATAATACAATTAGATTTGGGATATGTATAGACACATGGCTGCCACTGTTGCACAGCATTTCCAGGCATTTGAGGTGTAGCTGATACTGACAGAGGAGTCTTGCTTGACTCGGGAGACCAATATCCTGCTTTGTTCGCTTTAGTGGCCTTTGTAACGCTCTCTGGCATTTTAAGGCCACTGTA
>VZQC01015075.1:7149-91425 GCA_009823505.1 Rhizomys pruinosus
TATATTAAGTGGATACTTGTGTTGTTCCCTTTTGAATGTGCAACTGAGATATGTATTAAGTGTTGTCATATTTAGGTTATTAGATACTGAAGGACTAAGTTCTTCTCAAGGACATTACCACCTAAGATATAATGCTTTGCTATTGCAATCGAGATACTTATAACATGTTAGGTGGAATTATGACCCTGCCATTGTTTGCAATTGACATTAAAACATAACATATGGAGAGGCTATTTATTGGGTTTCAAGTTGACAAGGGGTGGACTTGTGATGGTTAATCCTGGGTGTCAACTTGACTGGACTAAGGAACAAATAAGAGAAAAAGGATCTTTGGATTGGACTACCTCAACCTGAATGGCCCACCCCAAATGTGGGCATTACCTTCTGCTGGCAGGCAGTATTAAAGGCCATGGCAGAGGGAACTTGTCCCTTTTTCCTGCAGCTAGCCTCTCTCTCACTGGTGAGTTTGTCTTGCTGCTGTGATGAACCCTATGGATCCCAGCGTGCACTGAGACTGGCAGATCTCCTGGACCATTGGGCCTTGAGCACCAGATTGGGACTACTGAGACATCCAGCCTTGTGGACTGAGCAGTTCCCTGGATTCTCAGCCTCTCCAGTGCGGTGCGGCTACTCTTGGACTCCTTGAACTCTGTCACGTGAGCAAATCAATAAATTGTATATAGCTATATATTCGTCCTCTTGCTTCTGTTTCTTTAGAGAACCCTGACTAATAAACCAGCCTAGGGCAGATTAGATTAATGGGGGACAATCTATGCGCAGGTGCACTGCATATTTCTCAGTGTACAGGCTACAACACACAAACACACACACACAAATATGTATTTTGATGTTTTTCTGATGTCTGCTGGTAATCTACAAGCTGATGTGGGATGAGGTAGAAAGATGACAAATTCCAGGGATCTTTGATGTGTGTATACATCATCTAATGTTTGATCTAGGTTGAACATATCTAAATCTTCAAACACTTCTTTCTTTAGAGTGCAAATACTCAAATTCCTTTCTTTTTAGCTTTTTGAGATAAGACGGCACATAACATACACACAACATAGCAGTGGCTAATTGAACATGAGCTGCACGAAACAGACGTCTCTTGTAAATTAAGCTGTGTGTAAATTACATACATAATGTAATTTTGAACAAGATTCTTTTATTGGAATGCATTGATTATACATAAGTGTGGGGCTAGAGTGCTTGACCAAGTCATTAACCTTTCTGCACCCTTGTAAAAATGGATAATGATAGGACTACCTCACAGAGCTGCCACAAAAATAAAATCCATATGATGCATATATCAAAAGAAAAAAAGTACCACAAAATTAGTTATAAATCAAATTGGCCTTTATTAGTGATTTTTGCAATTGAAACAGCCTCCATCCTACAAAACAAGATGAGGACTCCCACTAGGCACTACTTGAATAGGACACAGACAATAAAATTAAAATAAATTGATAAGTTTTTTTTTACTTTACTTTTTCATGGCCCTGGGGATGGAACAGAAGGCCTCAAGTATGCTAGGCAAGAGCTCTACCCCTGTACTATGCCTCATCCATTACTTTTGTGTAAAGATTAAAACAAAGAGAACTTCCTTGTTAGGTTGATTTTGGGAAGAGCCACTGTGTCTGGAGTTCTTGTGCTTCCTTACCATTTGTGTTGCGTTAGGAGGCAATGATCACAACTTGAACCTCTTGTCTGAGTGCCAAACAGTGCCCCTCCACAACCATAACTTTAGTTCAGCACAGTTTGCACTGTGCCCAGTGTTGCAGAGTTCGAGACCATGGGGAAATACCACTCAGGCTCAAATTAAGTCTAATCAGCCAAATTCTTTATTAGTTGGTGTCAGGGACTGCAACCTCCAGATTTGGAGGTGACTGCAGTGCTGGCTAAAAAGGGGAAGGAACTTCTAAAGGCAAAAAACACTTTTACATCAATTCTTCAGAATTTCTGGTGTCTGTTTATAACATTTCAGTTCCTCTTACCAGCAGATGCAGGTGAGTTTACAGAAGCCAGAGCAAGTAGTTACCGGAGGCTAACATATTTTGTGAAGGAAAGGGTTATTTTTACAGTTAGAATTTCCTGAAGATTTTTTTACTGGTTTAAAGCTGCTGTCAAGGCAGGTCTCTAAGATGGCTACTGTAAACAAAATGGAGTCATTCTGGTCATCACACCAACACCTGTTAAGTGTGCTCAGTTCATTTTGCTCCTCCATGTGTGCCCATGTAATGGCTTCCCATGATGTTGTGGGACCTTGTTTATATAGTTAGTTATCTGAACCACTTCATGACTGAGAAGCTGTGTCTTAGATGTGACACAGCTTAGTCCTGAGGGGTTGGGCTGCTTTGTGTGTATACTCCTTGTTTGAGGAGGCCCCTGGGGGGAACTAGAGAAGGGTAAAAAGCAGACACACAAAGGGAGGAGAAGCAGAAATCCTTCACATTCTGGATCCCTCCTTTAGCATTCATCCCTGTCTGTGCCTGGGCAGAAAGCACTCTGGAGATGTCTTGCCCAGCAGGGGACATCCTGGCCATATGCAGCTCCTGTTAGAGAATCAACAGTAGATCAAAGTCCCTATCAAGTTTCTCATTAGCATTTAATCAAGATTACAAAGATTGCAGTACTATTGACCTAGGAAGCCTATTTTTGGGGTTCAAAGAAGCCTCTTCAACTAACCAAGTTATTCACTGGTATCTCTGGCAGGAAGAGAAACCTTCAAAGCAGAATCAAACACCAAACAGGAGGAACAGATCAAAGAGACTTCAGGAGGTAAGGGTGGGGGTGATGACTTTAAAAAATCAAGGATCTGAATCAGTTCTTCAACAGGTACAGAAAAGTGCACACTCAGGGTAAGGGCAAAGACTCAGCTTACAGGGTGAAAGCCTGAAGAAGCTCTACCTGTGGGGCTGGAGAGATGGCTCAGCAGTTCAGAGCACCCTGGGTTCTATTACCTGGACCCACATGGCAGTTCACAACCTCATTTAATTCCAATTCCATGGGATCAAACATGCTCTTCTGGCCTCTAGGGCATTGCATGCCATGGATATACTTACATAAATGCAGACAAAACACTCATACATATAAATAAAATTTTTAGTTACATGTGTAGTATCAAATAAAAACATCTAAGCTTATGTCACCCTCAGATACATCTGTTTTGTTTTAATTTTTTATTTATTTTTATTTTATGTGTATGAGTGTTATGCCTGCATGTGTGTAAGTGCACCCATGTCATGCAACTCCTGCAGAGGTCAGAAGAGGGTATCAGATAGCCTGGAACTGGAGTTACAGAAGTTGTTAGCAGCCAGGTGGGTGCTGGGATTCGAACCCAGGTCTTCAGCAAGAACAGCCAGCACTCTTAACCACTGAGCCATATATCTAGCCCCTCAGATACATCTTAGAAATGTTTAAAGGAACATACTTCTGGGCAGAACATGTTTTTCTGCTCTGTTTCTTCTAATTCTCCAAAGGATAATGAATGATATTCCTTCATGGTAAGAAGCATTCCATATATTTCCTGACAATGATAAAGCAGCCACCTACATTTCTCTTGCTGCATTTGTTTATTCAGTTTTGTAGGTGTATATGGCATCTTACAAACCAAAACCCGCTTTTCAGATACAGATCAAGGTAGAAAGTATGCAATTGGGAAAAAGGCATGGCTAGATGTAGCTCACCAGCAGAACACTTACTTTTGCATGCACAAAGCTCAGAAGAAAGAAGAAAGAAAGCAAAAAAGGAAGGAAGGAAGGAAGGAAGGAAGGAAGGAAGGAAGGAAGGAAGGAAGGAAGGAGGGAGGGAAGGAAGGAAGACAGCCTTTGAGGATTCTAATTTACACTCCAAGATGTTGAACAAACAAAAATGCAGAAGAATACAGGAGGGCTCTTTAGTTCCTTCAGCTGGAAAAGACTTAATAGGGAAATCAAGAATGAGCCAGCTCTTGAAATACCAAGCACAAGGGCTGGCAAGATGCCCTGGCAGGTGCAAGCACTTACTGCTAAGCCTGATGACCCAAGTTTGATTCCCAGGATCCACATGGTGGAAGGAGAATCCCAACTCCCCAAAGTTGTCATCTAACCTCCATCAGTGGGTCAAGGCACACATGTTAGCCACACATGTTATAAATGCCTGTTGGTGAATAGCACTGGTACAAATGCACAGCCTCTCCCTCAGGAGCATGGACTAAAGAAATGGAATGGAAGTGTGGTGTGAAATGGAATTTTGTGACCATTTTCCCCTTCTGCAAATGCTGTTAAAATTCTCTTTACCCTCACCTAGTGACTTGGCTATTAATTTAAGGTGGGTAGTTTCCTGAGACTTCCCTCTAACAATGCCATCACACAGGCATCTGCTTCTCACCTCACCATCTCAGCTGATGTCACAGAAGCCCTGTGTGTATACTGACCTGAAGTTCTACTGCTACAGAACCTCCTGTTATGATCAAACACATAGGCATGGTTCTCAAGCCATAGCTTCATCATGCATGGATGAAACCAACTGATTGAGATGTTTGGGGGCACACACAGTACCCTGATTGAATCTCCAAAAGGAGGAAAGGGAAGACAGTAGGCTGTGCCCTACTTTACATTACACCCTGTTCTGTAAGACAGGTTTCTTTAGGCTGTGTCTAGCTTCAAGACTCCATTTTACTAGCAGCCTCTGATTCCCTTTTGAGAGTGGAGGATGACTGCCCTCCTGGGTGGCCAAGTGACCATCAGCACATGTCATCCACACAGCACAGACTGATACATTACTTATTCTTGGGAGTAGAAAAAGTGCCACCCTATGACTTTCTCAGGGTGAATTGATACTGTAAGAGGCATCTGGGTGTATTAACATCATACTAAGAAAACCAGGCCTAAGAGCTAATCAGACTAAGGAAAGGATGGGACTCCTCACCTAATCTACATAAAATGGTAGACACTGAGCACTGTGGTCACAACAGCTCCACACCCATGTATCGTGTGTGTGTGTGTGTGTGTGTGTGTGTGTGTGTGTGTGTGTGAAAAACTGACAGGCAGGGGACACTTGGCCTGGGGCTTCAGCTTGGCTGTTACCCATGGTTCACATGGTGTACTCATGGCATCTGTGCCCTACCAACTCACCTGTCACAATCTGAACCCACGCTTTCCTGTTCTGGCCAGGATTTGGTCCTCTTGTCTCAACTCTGACTTTATTTTCAATTTCAAATATGACTCTCCCGTGGTCTGTCCCCTTCTGCAGGCAGCTGCTTCCTTGAGGCTAGTCTGGGTTCCTTCATTATCTTATCGATACAGACTTGAATTTCTCTTAGCCTACTTGTGAAACCTCTTCAACTCTGCTGCAGCCTCTTTAACTGTATTCATTCTGTAAACAATACACGCACATAGATATATAGACATATTTACTATGTGCTTTATAATTTGAGAGTTAATATTAATAATAAAAATAGGAATAAAAGAATCTACATTTACCTTGGCCAGATTGCCTGGCCAGGGCAGGATTATCTGGCAAATTGCTGTCATTAAAACCACTGAGCCTGCTGGACGTAGTGGCATACACCTTTAATCCCAGCACTCAAGGGACAGAGGCAGGCAGATCTCTGTGAGTTCAAAGCCAGAGTGGTCTACATAGCAAGTTCCAGGCCAGCTGGGACTAAAGGGAGACCCTGCCTCAAAAAGACCAAAAAATATACTGAGCCTTGTGAATTTATTTTTATTTGGTGTTGTTATTGTGGAAAGACACAAATGTGTTCATCTATGTTTCTGGCATAGCATTGGTCACAACAGCCATTTTATTTTTTTTATTTTTATTTTTTAATTTTTATTAATTTTATTTATTTCTGTATGTGTATGAATGTACTGTCTGCATGCAAGTTTGTGCACCCGTGTAGTGCAATGCCGCGGAGGTCAGAAGAGGGTGTCGGATTCCCCTGGAACTGGAGTTCTCCTGGAATTGGAGTTTCAGACGGCTCTCGGCCGCCATGTGGGTGCTGGGGATCGAACCCGGGTCCTCTGCAAGTGCGTCGGCGCTCCTAACCGCTAGGCCATCTCTCCAGCCCAACAACAGCCATTTTATATAGGGCACCAGAACACCCATGGATTTGGGGTTTCCCCTTCTTGAGTCTCCCTCTATTTCCCTCTATTTCCACTTTTCTTTTTTGAAGTTCTTCCCTGTATTTCCCTGCCTTGGACTACACAGGGTCCTTGAGTTCCTGAACTGGCTACAATAGCCCAACTGAAAATCAAACTAGATTCAGCCATGCTAATGCACTGCATTACTTATGGAGACCAAGCTACTGTCTAACCTGCAAGAAGTAGGGAGAGGTACTGACCCAGGTTCCCCAGCAGGGTAATCTCATGACCAAACTCTCTCTGCTTTGATCCTCACATGAAAAATCTTACCTGAAGTGGCCTGATGTTAACCAATCAGTGATCTTTCTATTTTTCTGCCCCCACCAAAAGGAAAGGAACTTTGGGTTTTTTTGCTCTTGCTTTCCTTGGTATCTCTAGAACAAGTACTTTCTGCTCAGCTTACTGAAACAGATTCTATTTTGCAATGAAAGGTCCCTATTCCAGATCTGAAAAGAAAGCCAATTCTCTGCTTTGATCCTCACATGAAAAAAATCTTACCTGAAGTAGCCTGATATTAACCAGTCAGTTATCTTTCTATTTTTCTGCCCCACCCCACCCCACCCTAAAAGGAAAGGAACTTTGTTTTTTGTTCTTGCTTTCTTCTGTATTTCTAGAACAAGCCCCTTCTGCTCAGCTGACTGGAACAAATTCTATTTTGCAATGAAAGGTCCCTATTCCAGAGTTAGAAAGAAAGCCAAGTAAGCTCTTAAAATGAAATTGTTGTAATTTTGTCTTTTGTCCAGACTCACATACTCCCTGAACAGCCAGTGATGAGTCAGACCTGGACATCTGTGGCCTCTGAAGACATCTGTAACTGGAGACAAGATGTCAGGGTTATTTCAAGACTCGCCTGTCACCACCCGACACCAAGACCTCTATTCCCAGGTCACATATCAAAACTCTGCCCTGGGATATGTTATGCTGATTGGCTGTAGTATGTCTTCCACCTAATTATATAATCTCCCACAAGTTCCTTCCTGAATAACAGCACAGCACATCAACAGCACAGCCAACCTTGTTTGGCCATTTCATGCTATTTCTCAGGGGAAAAAATGGCATATTTCATTACTTCTTCAGACACTTCTTCCTTACTTTTTTCTCTCTCAGCCTTTATGTATTTATTTACTACCATAAACATATGCCATGATATTTCTTTGATTTTTTTTTAAGACAGTTTCTCACTATGTAACCCAACTGATTGGAACTTGCTATGTAGATCAGGCTGCCCGTGAACTGACAGAGATTTGATTTTCTCTGCCTGGCTCTATTTCTTTTACTTTTTAAAATTATTGTTTGTTGGGCTGGAGAGATGTCCTAGCAGTTAAGAGCACTGACTGCTTTTGCAGAGGACCTGGGTTCGATCCTGTGCTGGATAGCTTTGGTGTCAACTTGACACACCTGGGTTGAGGGAGCCTTGGTTGGGGAATTGGCTCCATTGGATTGGCCTGTGGCCACATCTGTTGTGTATTGTCTTGATTGTTGAGCAGTGACAGTATAAGAAGGCAGGCTGGGCATGAGCCAGAGAGCAAGCCAGTAGAGAGCAAGCCAGTGGACAGCATTCCTCCATGGTCTGTGCTTCAGCTCCTGCCTCCAGGTTCCTGCCCTGAGTTCCTGCCTTGTGCTCCCAAGTGATGAACTGTGACCAAGGAGATGTGAGCAGAATAAACCCTTTCCTCCCCAAGTTGGTGTCAGAGTGTTTTGTCACAGCAATGGAAAGACAAACTAGGACAGATCCCCAGCACCCACATGGAGGCTGAGAACCATCTTTAACTCCAGTTCCAGGGGAATCTGACACCCTCTTCTGACCTCCAAGGCATTGCATGACACGGGTGCACAAACCTACATGCAGACAGTACATTCATACATATAAATAAATAAATAAATAAATAAATAATTATTGTTTGTTGTTTGTTTGTTTTAAATCAGTGTCTCATGTAGCCCAGTCTAGTCTAGAACATATTATGTACCCAAGAATGATCTTGAACATCTGATACTCCTGCCTCTACCACCCAAGTGCTGGCAATACGGATGTCCACCAACATGCCTACTTTACGGGGTGCTGGAAGTAAAACCCCAGGCTTTGCATGCTGGGTGTGTACTCTACTATTGTGTGCTCTTGGGGCAAGAGGTGATTGTGGCATTTTCATAGAAGAAGCAAAGAACTGGATGTCTGAGAGGCAGAAGACCCCAGCACAGGGAAAGGAAAGGGGAAGCAAGTAGTAGCAGAGGGTGGGGCCTGAGAGCCTTGCTTGACAGGTCAGTGAGAACAGGTTGCTGGGCAGGGAGAAAAGGTGGGAGGGGGAGATTTTTGAGAGATGAATGGGAAGTGGAAGGGCAAAGCTGCTGGTCATGGCTAGGTCTCTGCTGCTCTGGCAGCCACAGAAGCCATAGATAGCCACAGGAGGCAGAGCTCCCCTCCTGGTTAATTACTTTTCTACTGCTGTGATAAAACACTATCATAACCACAGTAACTTGTAGAAGGAAGATTTTATTGGATTTACAGCTCGAGAGAGATAAGAGTCTATCCTGGCAAGGAGGTATTTGGGCCGGAGTGGCCAGAGCAGAAAGCTGAGAGTTCAAGCAGGCTCAAGAAGCAGAGAGGCAGACTGGACATGGGACATAGCTATCTGCTCTCAAAGCCCACCCCTAATGAAATGTTTCCTCCAATATGGCCTCACCTCCTAAAGGTTCCATGATCCTCTCTGAACAGCACCATCAACTGACCAACTGTGGGAGCTTCTCTTGCTAAGCAGGTTCAGTTCTGCTACGGGAAGGGGACCACAGTGCCTGCCTGTGGCCACTATAGGAACTGACCCCTCAGCACAGAGACCCAACCTGAGAGGTATGTCCAACTAAGGTCCGTAGCCTGGGAAAACAGAATGGTTCCTATCTGGCCATGCTTTCCCACCTGCCCAAAGACTGCTGGAATTTCAGGCTGATGGCTGATGGCCTATCTTCAGCCTCCTCCCACTCACAATTCACTTCACAGCTGGTGACCTGATAAGTCTCCATCCAGCCCCACACCAGATTACCAGGTTGGTGGTCTGATGGACCACCATCCAACCCACTGTCACTCAAAATCCAGGCCTGCTTTGGCCTGTATGCATGCAGAAATAACAGCCAGGAATTCTGTGTATTGATGGTAATAGAGAATTCGCTTTATTGCCTGCTGCAATTCACTTTTATAAGCAAAATGATGTCAGCTTCCAGAGACAATCACAGACCCCCAGTTATGCGCCATGGTATACTGCTACTCCACCTAGCATCATGTGCCTAGGCCACATTGCTTGTTCCCTCTTGGGGTGGGGTCAGAGGTATCCCATGACTCCCACATGGTTCCCTGAGGGGTGCTAGCTGAGAACTAGCCCCTAATTCAAACTGGATCTTCCCACAACCAACCACTCAAATCCTTGGAGACTCTGGGGGACACTCCTATTCAGACCACCACTTTCCACTCCCTGGCACCCTAGGCTCATGACCATATCATAATGCCAAGTGCATTTAATCAACTTTAAAAGAGCATGACACATTTTCTTCTGCCTTCTCACTGTCCTTTTGTTTTTCAGAAATTTTAAGACTGGTCATTATTTTTATTTCTGTGCATCTGTCTGTATATCTGTCTATGTGGGGATATGAGTGCAGTACTCACAAAGGCCAGAAGAGGGTGTTGGATCCCCTAGAACTGGAGATACAGGTGGATGTGAGCCACTCAACATGGATGCTGGAAACCAAATTCAGGTCCTCTGTAAGAGCAGTGTGTGTTGTTAACTACTGAGCTGTCTTCCCAGTGCAATGGCATGTATGGTTTACCCATCCTCCCTGTCTTTCATCTCTACCACCATCCTCATCTATGGGAAGTCAATTCCAGGAGGCAGGAATATCAGGAACAAGGACCTAGGGTAGATTGTACTCACCACCTGTGTGTCTGAGGAACCCCAAAAATGCTGCTGTGAGAAAGACAGTAGGAGAGGGTGAAGTCCATATGGTCTTTGCCCCTTAGCTGTGTTAGCCAAGGTGAGTGAGAGGATTTTACTGGGAGTTGGGAGGCTCCTGGAGGGATTTTAAGCAGGAGGTCAACATCTGCTTTACAGGCCTCTGCAAGAGACTAAAACATAGTGGGAATCAAATGTGGAAGTAAGAAAACTGTGAGGCGACTCATTGTTCAGAGGAAGGAAATGAGGCCTTCCTAGGATCCAGATGAGAATGGGTCAGCATCAAGGTATACATTGAAGGTGGGATAAAGCTGCTTCCCAGCTCGATTGGATGTGGTGAGTGAGAGAAAAAGAAAGGGCTCCAGCAAGATTTTGACCTGAGCCTGTCCTGGGACATTCTCCAGATCACTGCACAAAGATAGCAAACCTATTATTAAACCTCAAATTAGCAAGCCAGAGAGTTAAACCTATTATTAGACTGCAATAATAATTGAAATGGTTCAGAAAATGGATTGTAAACTTTTTAAAAATTGATGGAAAAACTTAGGACTCTAATTAAAATGAGAGTTTAACATAAAAGTACCATTTCAAGTCATCAAAGAAAAAAAGATAAATAATTCAAAGCATGGTGCTAAAATAACTAGACAGCCTATGGAGGAAAATGTTAGGCACCTCTTACTACCTGAATCACACAACAATATTTAATATAATAACAAAACCAATGGTAATTCATTAATGAAAAAATTTAAATCAAATTCTAAATTTGCCCCTCCCCATAAAGGCAGAAACAAGCTATATAGTTCTGAAACGTAGATTTATTACCTTTTTTGAGACAAGGTCTCCCTGTAACCCCAGCTGTCCTGGAACCCACTGTGTAGAGCAGGTTGCCTCTCAAAGGACACTATTTTTAAAAATCTTTATAGAAATACTACAACATAGGATTTTTATATTAATAAAGTTTTATTTAAAACACATATACCATTTAGAAAAATAGAAGGCTATATAGAAAATCACAAATGTAATATTACTTTCACTTCTGTATTAAAAGCTTTTTTTTTTTTAGCAGAGTATGGTGACACATGCTTTAAACCCAGCACTCAGAAGGCAGAAGCAGATGGAGATCTGTGAGGTCAAGGCCAGCTTGGTCTACATAGTAACCTCCAGGCCAGCTGGGGCTACAGGAACACCCCCTCTCGAAAAAAATTATGCTTTTAAAAACCCATAATATTTAGAAAAATAGAACTATATAGAAATTCAAGAATTGATTTTAACTCATTTGTTTCCTTGTGTTTTTGTTGGTTTTTAAAATATTTATTCAGAGGCTGGAGAAATGGTCTAGCGGTTAAGAGCACTGACTGCTCTTGCAGAGGACCCGGGTTCGATCCCCAGCACCCACATGGTGGCTAAGAACCGTCTTTAACTCCAGTTCCAGGGGAATCCAACGCCCTCTTTTGACCTCTGTGGCATTGTATGACATGGGTGCACAGACCTACATGAAGACAGTACATTCATGTACATAAAAATAAATAAAAATTAAAAAAATAAAAGATTTATTCATTTTATTTTATATATACTATCATTTTGCCCAATGTGTGTATGTACACCTTGTGAGTGCAATGTTCATGGAGGCCAGAAGAGGGCAGAAGATGCCCTGGAACTGGAATTACAGGGGCTAGTGAGCTGCCATGTGGGCACTGGAGCCAAACCTTGGTTCTCTGCAAGAGCAACAAGTGCTCTTAACCAAAGAGCAATCCCCAGCCCATTTGTTTTTGAGACAGGATCTTCTTCCTTTGTAGCTGAGGCTTGCTCAAATATACAATCCTCCTGTCTTTGCCTTCAGAGAGTGCCACCAGCCTGGAGGGGGAGCAGTACTGTGACATGGCACTGACAACTGTTGCCATGAAAAGAGAGAGCTAAATCTCTTCCTAGAAAGTTGTGAACACCTCCCACTAAATCCCCCCATTGGCGACAGCCTTCCTCACCCTCAGAAGCACCAATGAAGATCCACTGGGGGCAGAGTCCCAGATACACAATGGGCTGAATTAAAATCTGCATAGGAAACAGACTTGAAGCCCATTTCCTAGTGCTTTCTTTCTTTCTTTCCTTTTTTTCTTTTCTTTCTTTCTTTCTTTCTTTCTTTCTTTCTTTCTTTCTTTCTTTCTTTCTTTCTTTCTTTCTTTCTCTTAGGAATTCACATTTTCCCCCTTTAATTTTATATTGCTCTAAAATACACATACATATCCTCCACCCGTATACCATATTGAGGTCTGAACATAAGTGCTAGGTTAATTCTAGAGGCCATTAAGGGATTCACCTTTTAACCATACCGCTGCTTTCATATAAAAAAGAAATATAACATTGGCAATGCTTAGTTTGCTTTGCAACTAGGGATTTAGTGCTAGACTAGCATCCACAAATGAGGGATACCGTTTGTCATTTGTTTTTCTGGGACTGTTACTTCACTCAGCATAATGGCTTCTAATTCCATCCATTTACCTGCAAAGTTAATGATGTCATCTTTCTTTACTGCTGCATAAAACTCCATTGTGTAGATGTACCACATTTTCTTTATCCACTCATCAGTTGAGGGGTTTGCTTCCAGCTATTTTTTGAAGAGAGCTGCAAAAAAAAAATACAGATGTGCATGTATCTTTGTGATATATACCTAGGAGTGGTATGACTGGGTCAGGTAGTAGGCTCATTTTCTGACTTTTACGAGTTCTCCACAATGCTTTCCATAGGGGTTGCAAGAGTTTGCATTCCCACCAGCAGTGAATGAGCGTTCCCCTTTCCCAACAACATCTCTAGCATTTGCTGTCATTTATTTTCCTAATCTTAGCCAGTCTTACCAGGGTAAGGTGAGATCTTAAGCTGGTTTTAATTTGCATCTCCTTAATTATTACCAATGTTGAACACTTTCTGAGATGTTTCTCAGCCATCTTCACTTCTTCATTTGTGAATTCCCTATTCAGCTCTTTACTTCATCTTTTGATGGTGTCGTTTATTTGGATGTTAACTCTCTATCAGATGTATCACTGGTGAAGGTTTCCTCCCACTCTGTGGGTTTTCTCTTCATTTCTTTGTTTCTTTTGCTGTACAGAAGCTTGAGTTTAATGAGGCCCCATTTGTCTATTGTTGGCTGTGCTTCCAATGCAGCTGCTATGTGATTTAGAAAGTCTTTTCCTAGACCCATATTTTGTAGGTTCCTGCCGATGTTTTCTTCTATCATTTTCAAGGTTTCTGGCAGCACATTGAGGTCTTTGATCCATTTGGAGTTAATTTTTGTACATGGTGAAAGGTAGGGATTCAGCTTCATCTTTCTACAAGTGGCAATTCAGTTTTGTGAGCACCATTTGCTGAAGATGCTCTTTCCTCCATTGAATCTTCTTGGCCCCCTTGTCAAATATGAGGTGGCTGAAATTCCTTGTGCTCAGGTTTGGATCTTCAGTTTTGTTCCATTGATCTAAGGGTCTGTTTTTATGCCAGTACCAGGCAGTTTTTATTACTATAGCCCTGTAATATAGTTTGAAGTCTGGTATGGTTATCCCTTCTATGTTGGTCTTATTTGCTTAGGGTTACTTTGGCTATCCAGGGTCTTTTGTTTTTCCATATGAATTTAAGGATTTTTTTCTAATTCTAAGAAGAAACTCATGGGAAGTTTGATTGGGAATTCATTGAATATGTATATTAGTTTGGGCAGCATGGATATTTTTACTATATTAATTTTTCTAATCCATGAGCATGAGAGGTCTTTCCATCTTCTGGTATCTTCTTCAATCTCCTTCAGGGATTTAAAATTTTCAGTGTAGAGAGCTTTGGTGTCTTTGGTTATGTTTGTTCCTAAGTATTTTTTGAGGCTATTATGAATGGAAGGGTCTCCTTGTATTCCTTCTCCATTTGTTTACTGTTGATGTAAAGAAAGGCTACTGATTTTTCTAGATTAATTTTGTATCCTGCCACTTTACTGAAACTCTTGATCATTTCTAGGAATTTCTTGGTGGAGTTTTTTGTGTCCATTAGGTACATTATCATATCATCTGCAAAACGGGATATTTTGACTTCCTCTTTTCCAATCAGTACTCTTTTAATTTCCTTTTCTTGTCTTATTGCTGTGCCAAGTATTTCAAGGACTATATTGAAGAGGAGTGGCGATAGGGAGTAGCCTTGCCAGGTTCTCAATTTTGAGGGGAATCCTTCTAACTTTTCCCCATTTAGGAGGATGTTAGCTGTGGGTTTGTTGTATATGGCTTTGATTATGTTGAGGAATGTTCCCTCCAGTCCAATTCGATCTAGGACTTTAAACATGAAGTCATGCTGAATTTCATCAAAGGCTTTTTCTGAGTCAATTGAAATAACCATGTGGTTTTTGTCTTTCAGCCCATTTATGTGCTTTATGACACTTATTGATTTGCTTATATTGAACCATCCCTGGATCTCTGGTATAAATCCAACTTGGTCATGGTGAATGATCTTTTTGATGTGTGCCTGTATGCAGTTTGCAAGTATTTTGTTGAGAATTTTTGCATCTGTGTTCATTAATGAAATTGGCCTGTAGTTTTCTTTTTTGGCTCTATCTTTGTCTGGTTTTGGTATTAGAGTGATGCTAGCTTCATAGAAAGAATTTTGGATATTTCCCTCTGTTTCTATCCTTTTGAACAATTTGAGTAATAGTCATTGTATGTCCTCTTTAAATGTTTTATAGAACTCTGTCATAAATCCATTTGGGCCTGAGCTTTTGTTAGTTGGGAGTTTTTGAATTACTATATCAATTTCCTCATTTGTTATGGGTCTGTTTAAGCTGTCAATATCTACTTGAGTAAGCTTTGGCAAATTCCTGGATTTCAGATATTCATCCATTTCTCTTAGGTTTTCGAATTTAGTAGAGTATAGGTTTGTAAAATAGTCTCATATGTATGATTGTCTGAATCTTTTCAATGTCTGTTGTGATGTTTCCCTTTTCATCTTGAATTTTATTGATTTGGAGCTGCTCTTTCTTTCTTTTGGTTAACTGAGCTAGGGGTCTATCTATCTTGTTTATCCTTTCAAAGAACCAGCTTTCAGATTCATTGCTTCTTTGTATTGTTTTCCTTGTTTCTACTTCATTGATCTCTGCTCTAATTTTTGTTATTTCTTCTTGTCTTTTGGGTTTAGGATTCAGTTGTTGTTGATCTCAAGTGATTTTAGCTGCAGTGTTAGATCATTTATTTTTGCTCTTTCTGTTTGGTTTTTTTTTTGTTTTTTTTTTTTAGTGTAGGCACTTAGTGCTATAAATTTCCCTCTTATGACTGCTTTTAAAGTAGCCCATAGATTTTGTTGTGTTGTATTGTCTTTTTCATTTAGTTCCAAGAATAATTTTATTTCTTTATTTCTTCATTATTTAGGAGTGTGTTGTTTAGTCTTCATGTGTTCCTGTAGATAATAGAACTTATTCTGGTGTTGATATTGAGCTTTATTGCACTGTGGTCTGATAGAATGCATGGGATTGTTTTGATCCCTTTTTATTTGTTGAGGTTTTTTTCTGTGTCCCAGTATGTGGTCTATTTTGGAGAATGTTCCATGGGGTGCTGAGTAGAAAGTATATTCTCTGGTGTTTGGATGGAATATTCGGTAGGTGTCTGTGAGGTCCATTTGGTGTATTGTATTGTTCAGTTCAGTCATCTCTCTCTTTATTCTTTGTCCAGTTGACCTGTCCAAAGGGCTCAGTGGGGTATTTTAGTACCTATCTGGACTGAGTAGGTGTTTGTTTATTTCTCCTTCAGGAATGACATGACACAACAAGGGGGAGCCAAGAGACTTTTAAAAAACATTTATTGGAGGCCCTTTAATCCTAGCACTTGGGAGGCAGAGGCAGGCGGATCTTTGTGAGTTCAAGGCCAGCCTGGTGTACAGAGTGAGTTCCAGGACAGCTGGGGCTACAGGGAGACCTTGTCTCGAAAAGACCAAAAAANGGCACGTGGGAGGCAGAGGGTCAGGCGGGGCTCCTTGTTTGCGTTCAAGGCAGCGGTTGTTGCCAGAGTGAGTTTCCATGGGACAGCGGGGGGCTTTCAGGGAGCCTCTTTGTCTTCGTAAAAAAGATCCAAAAAAAAAAAAAAAAAAAAAAAACATTTATTGGGCTGGAGAGATGGCCTAGTGGTTAAGAGCGCCGACTGCTCTTGTAGAGCACCCGGGTTCAATCCCCAGCACCCACATGGCGGCTGAGAGCCGTCTTCGACTCCAGTTCCGGGGGAAAACGACACCCTCTTCTGACCTCCGCGGCATTGCACGACACGGGTGCGCAGACCGACATGCAGAAAGTACATTCATACACACAAAACATGAATAAAATAAAAAAAATAATTAAAAAACATTTATTTAGGGGGCTGGAGAGATGGCTCAGCGGTTAAGAGCACCAACTGCTCTTGCAGAGGACCAGGGTTTGATCCCCAGCGCCCAGAGTGGCTAAGAACCGTCTTGAACTCCAGTTCCAGGGGAATCCAACGCCCTCTTCTGACTTCTGCGACACTGCATGACACGGTACACCAACCTACATGCAGACAGTACATTCATACACATAAAAAAATTTATTTAGCTGGGAATGGGTTACATACTGGGTTACAAGTCCCTATAACTGCAGTTCTGAGGGATCTGACACCCTCTTTCTGGCTTCTGTGGACACTAGGCACATAGATGTTGCACTTACATACATGCATGCAAACGTGTACACATAAAAACATTAAAATTAAAAAAAAGTTAGCCAGTTATGGTGGCACACGCAATGCCAGCTTCTTCTAAGTAATCTTCGCATTTAATGCAATTACAACTGCAATCCATGCAAGGTTCCTCTGATCTCTGACAGGCTGATTTTAAAATTCATTTGAAAAAGAGAATAGGTTGGGCCTGGTGATTCACAGTGGCAGCTGGCACACTGGCACTGCCAAGGCAGGAAATTGCTGAGTTTGAGGCTAGTCTGGGCTCCATAGTGAGTTCCAGGCCTACGTAGTGAGACTATCTCAAGAAAATTAACTAGAGTCCAGGAATGGTGTTGCATGCCTTTAATCTCAGCACTAGGAAAGCAAAAGGTGGTGAATCTCTGTAAGATTGAGGCCAGCCTGGTCTACATAGCAAGTTCCAGGCCAGCCAGGGATTCAGGGAGACCCTGTCTCAAAAAAAAAAAGTTAGCTTGGCATGGTAGCACATGTCTTTTTTAAATTTTATTTATTTTCATGTGTACAAGTGTACTGTCTGCGTGTAGGTTTGTGCACCCGTGTTGTGCAATGCCTCGGAGGTTAGAAGAGGGTGTCAAATTCCCCTGGAACTGGAGTTAAAGACAGTTTTCAGCCTCCATGTGGGTGCTGGGGATCGAACCCGGGATCCTCTGCAAGAGCAGTCAGCACTCTTAACTGCTAGGCCATCTCTCCAGCCCAGCACATGTCTTTAATCCTAGCACTCCCAGGATTCAAAGGCTGGAAGATATCTGTAAAACCCAGGTCAACCTGGTCTATATAGTGAATTCCAGGCTAGCTGGGGCTACATGGTGAGACGCTATCTCAAAAAAAGTCAATAAGCCAATCAATAGAAGTTTAAGAGTAGCCTGAGCTATATAGCAAAATGTTTATATCTCAAAAACAAACACACAGGATAAATACAAGAAGGATCACAGAAAACATGTGGGAGCTCAAGTCTTATATCCCAGCACTTGGGAGACAGAGGCAGACAAATCTCTATGAGACTGAGGCATCCTGGTCTACATAGAAAATCCAGGTCAGCTGGGGCTACAGCGAGACCCAGAATCAAAACAAAACAAAACAAAAAACAAAACAATGGGTCACACAGGGACGAAGAGGTGGCTCAGTGGTTAAGAGCACAAGCTGTTCTTACTGAGTACCTGAGTTCAATTTCCAGCACCACACCAGCTGCTCACAACTGCCTGTAACTCCAGCTTCAAGAGATCTGGTACCCTCTTCTGGTCTCCCAGGGCACTGCATGGTATACACACACACACACACACACACACACACACACACACACATGTAAATAATAAAATAAATCTTTATTTTTAGTCTTCTTTTTTGAGACAGTGTCTCACTGTAGCTCCAGCTAGCCTGGAACTTGCTATGTAACCCAGGCTAGCCTTGAACTCACAGAGATCCACCTGACTCTGTCTCTCAAATGCTGGGATTAAAGGCATGTCACACTTGGCCATAAATTAAATCTTAAAATATAAATAAGGGTCACACAAAACTTTAGCAAAGGGGAAGTCACTTAGGAAGAAGCAGAAAAGCCACCTTTAATTTTATCTATGACATCAAATATTGCATAGCACACATTCTATTAAATGTAGGTGGAGAGCACATAATTTTTTCATTTGCTAAATGTCTAAAATATGTCACAGTTTAAGGAGGGAAAAAGCTGTAGGCAACCTTAACCTAATGCTAAAACCTTAGTCATCCCTGAAGGAATTTTAAGTAACACAGGATGTTTCCTTTCTAAATTAAAATTAATGGATAAAAAATAACATGAAATTGTGCATAGTAATAGGATACCGAGTGTTGTCTCCATACATATATTGCGAAATGTTACATAATGTTTAAATCAAGTTAAACATCTAGTTGCTCTGTTATCTTCTTTTAAGGTGAAAAATTCACAGTTCCCTCCTCTAGCTTTTAAAGAAATATTCAGCATAGATCTGTAGTCACTCTGTGGACTTACAGCACTCCAGAACTTCTCTCTCCTACCTTAATCTGGGGGTTTTGTTTTGTCTGAGTCAGGGTCTCCCTATGCATCAGGGACTGACATGGGACTCCTGATACTCCTGATCCATTGCTGAATCATGGAGTGAACCACTGTGAAGTGGAACCACTGACAACTGTCTGCACCCTTGCCATCTGCTCTCAGCTTCTGGTACCCACAGATCTATGTCCAATTCCTGTGAGAATAACTTCTTTTAGATCTACATCTGAGTGAGAACACGTAGTACTTCTCTTCCTGTGTCTGTATATATACCCAGTGATGGGATTGCTGATCCTATGATAGTTCTATTTTTAATCTTTTGAGGGACATAAGTTCTGTTTTCATAACATCTATATTAATTTTCATTTTCACCAACAGTGTACAAGGATTCCCCCTTCTTTCTTCTTTCTTTCTTCCTTTCTATTTCTTTCTTTTACCCTCTCCCTTCCTTCCTTCCTTTCTTTTTTGTGATAGGCATTGGACCTAGAACCTTGCTCATACTTAATAGGAGCTTCACCAGATGAATAGATAAGGAAAATGTGTTCATATCTACTATGGAATATTATTCAGTGATAAAGAAGAATGAGGTTGTGTCTTTTGCTGGACAATGGATGGAACTAGAACTTAACATGTTAAGAGAAATAAAGCCATATTCAAGAAGATAAGTGTTACATGCCTTCCTTCATACTCAGAATCTATATTTAAACACACACAAATATGATATAAAAGTAAAAGGGTTCTATGAGGGAGCCAGAAGTCTAAAGGGAGAAGGTGGAGAACTAGAGAGACAAGTGAAAGTAAAGATATTGCATTTTATATGAAAAATCTAGATTTAATTATATGCAAACACATGACAAGTCAGCAGAATGGAGACTATTGTGGGAAGGAAAGACACCAGCAAGAGGGGAAAAGGAGAAACAGGAAGGCAGTGCAGAGTAAATGGGAGCATGGTACAATGACAGAGATATGTCAGAGGGTAGTCAGCTGCAGTTGTCTGCTGGACACACCTGGGAAGAGGGACCCTCAGTTCAGAGACTTCCTCCATCAGAGAGTCCCGTGTCTGTGGGGCATTTTCTTGATTGCTAATTGATGTAGAAGGGTCCAGCCCACTGTGGGTGTTGTCGACTCAGCCCCAGGATGGTGAGCCTGGGCTGAATAAGAAAAGTAGCTGACTGTGGTCCTGGAAGCAAGCCAGTGAGTAGCATCCTCCTTAGTCTTTCCAGATTCCTGCCTTGATTTCTTGCCACAGCTTCCCTTGATGATAGACTATAACCTATAAACTGAAATAAACCCTGTCCTCCTCAAGTTGCTTTTGATCATGATGTTTATCACAGCAACAGAAACCAACTAAAACAGTATGTTGAAAATACCATAAGGAAACCGATTACTGGGGAGGGACTCACAGGCCCACCTGCCTCCCTGAGTATCTATGGGGAACTACCATGCTCCTGTAAGTGACCCTAATGAAACTCACTGAGACATTAAAAAAAGACAAGTTATGGAAGGTTAGAAGGAGACTAGGTGGGGAGAGGAAAGGGATTAACAAGAGTGGGGGGGCACAAGAGAGGGTAATATGTGAATATGATAAAAATACATTATGTACATGTATAAAATTATCATCATGAATCCCATTATTATGTGTAATTAATATATGCTCATAAAACATAGACATGTAAAGAAAGCCATTATTTTTTTTAAAGTAGGGAAGAGAGGTGTGGACTGCTGTCAACCCAAAGAAAACAGAGGGGCTGGAGAGATGGCTCAGCAGTTAAGGAAGCTGGCTACTCTTGCAGAGGACTCAGGTTCTGTTCCTAGCATCCACGTGGCACCTACAACCATCTATACCTCCAGTTCCAGGGTATGTGATGGCCTCTTATGGCCTCCACAGGTACCAGACATGCACATGATGCACACATATGCATACATTCAGGAAAAATACTCATCTTTTGAAAGCAGGAATAAGAGTTTTTGTTTTTTCATCTTTTTTATTTTTTTATATATTTACTTTCATTTCTTTTTTTTTTTAACAATAAGTAATACATTTTGAGTACAAGCATCTTTCATGTAAAACCAATTTGCAAGCAGTGTGCCCAAACCCACACAGCCCAAGGGTACCACCATCCAGCTGGGGGGGCTTGTATGTTCAGTCAAGTTGATCAAATAAGTGTCCAGTCTATATTGCTGTAGTTTCACCATTCATCCCAATTGCAGCCCTTACATTCTACCATGCCCCCTCTTCCGCAGATTGTTCCCTAGGCTTAGAAAAGGGGCACAGGTAGACAAGAAGCAAAACAATCTACTTTCTCTGGAGCTGTCATTTTGGACTCTGACCAGTTCTGGCTGTTTCCTTTCATGGGCTGACAGTTTGTCCAGGAATAACCTTTCAATCCTACTAATGAAGCACAAGCAATTACATATATAGCTATTTAAACAGTACTAATTGTTATGGTAGGTTACTTTGGTATAGACACAGATGTTTGGATGGTATGTTAATCCATGAATTATGTTTTTTCTGTAAAAGATGACAAGGTCTTACTGTGGCTTATAACAACTCCTAACCACTAGAGGATGTAAGCTTGTGGCATCAGCCATGGTTTAGTCCTCCAAGGAGAGAGATAATAGCCAATTAAATTTGGGATATACAGACATATGGCTGCCATTGCTGCATAGTATTTCCAGGCAGGTGAGGTGTAGCTGATGCTGACAGAGGAGTCTTGCTTGACTCAAGGAGATCAATATTTGCTTTATTGGTTTAGTGGCCTTTGGTAGCACTCTCTGGTATACCAGAGACCAACTGTATACTTGCAAGTGTCGTCTCAATACATATTTCCTATGCTTACATCAGGCCTTTGACAGCAGGGCCTTACCACCTCTCTTCTTGCAGGTATCCCAGTTTACAGGCAGAAGCCTTTACCTTTTGGGGGGGGCTTGGATCCCTGGGGCCAAGATCTCCTTGGCAGAATAATCCATTGCTGATATCAGAGCTCTCCTGTATTGAAATATTTTGCTTAAATGCACAGCTTTAAAGACTCTAGTATTATATTTGGATCTGAATAGAGAATAATCCTTTTCACAGTTCCTTTGTCTATTAGTCAATTAAAGAAGGCAGTTTTACTGGTTTTATAAGAGATAACCTACCAAAACACTTGTATAGATTTAACCCATTTCCAATCAAAATTCCCAAGAGTTTCTTCACAGGCTTGGAAACAAAAGTCCTTAAATTCATTTGGAAAAACAAAAGACCCTGAATAGCCAAAACAACCCTGAGCAAAAAGAGCTACACAGGGGGGATCTCTATACCAGACTTCAAACTATACTACAGGGCTATAGTCACAAAAACAGTCAGGTACTGGCACAAAAACAGACCTGTTGACCAATGGAACAAAACCGAAGATCTAAATCTGAGCACATACAATTTCAGCCATCTTATATTTGACAAGGGGGCCAAGAAGCCACAATGAAGAAAAGACAGCATCTTCAGCAAGTGGTGTTGGCAAAACGGGATCACCACTTTTAGAAGAATGAAATTAAACCCCTACCTCTCACCCTGTACAAAAGTCAACTCCAGATGGACCAAAGACCTCAACGTGAAACTCCAAACTCTGAAGGTGATAGAAGAAAAAGTTGGCAGCAGACTACAAGACATAGGCGTAGGAAAAGGCTTCCTAAATCAGACAGCAGCTGCACAAGAATTAAGGTCGACAATTGACAAATGGGACCTCATCAAACTCAAAAGCTTCTGTACATCAAAAGAAACAATCAAGGAAGTGAAGAGAAATCCCACAGAGTGGGAGGAAACCTTCACTGCAGATACATCTGACAAAGCATTGATTTCCAGAATATATAAACTACTCAAAAAACAAAGAAAAAAGAAAACAAACGTTGGGAGAAGTTAGGGAGGGACCTAATTTTTGCTGAGGAACAAGGAATTCTTCAGAGAGGTGTAATTCCGATATGGAAATTAATAAGAAATTGCTTGGGCGATGAAGAGAGGAGCTGCACAACACGCAAATAAAAAAAAGGGGAAAAACTTCTAAAGCAGCTAAAAGAGGAACAGGCGACACCCAAGGGGGGGTTGAGTTAGATGGAAAGAGCAAGGGAAATAGTCAGCAGGCCTGATGCGTGACCGATTGGAGAGTTTAGTAGAAAGCATGGAGCAAGTGAAGTTTAACATACAGCCGGCAGGCCCGGGACCTCCGTTACTGCCGACGGCCCCGGGACCTCCGCTACTGTTGATGGCCCCGGGACCCCCTCCGCTTTTTGTGGTACCTGGCACTTTATTTCATCCGGAGTGCTGGAAGGAGGTAGCCCGTGCTCTAACGAGGTTAATCCTCATATATATTTATCATCCCAGTTGGTACAACCACTATGTTCTTCCGGTCTTCCATAAACCTACTAGTAGCGCTAAACTTCTTAGGTATATTGCCGAAATATTAAGATCTAGGACTGTGAAGGACTTATGTCTTAATTTTAAAGATGAGACGTGCCATACGAACTCCTGAATGTAAATCTAACCTAAAAGTCCATCCTTAAATAATGCCTAGAGCCATGCCCTATAACTCTAGAATGTCTTAAAAAAATAATAATAACCTCAGTGAAAAGAAGCTCATGAAATAATTAATGTGGACATCAAGAATGGGTGCAAGATATAGAGGTTATTTCTAAGGCAGAGCAGGGAAAGATATCTTCCTGAGTAAGTGGGATAAGACAGGTGACTGTCGGTCCTCATTGGCTAAGCACTCCCAGACACTCGCCATGCCATTCACCGCCTTTTATTAACCAGGATTGTGAACATGAAGCTACGCTTCGAAACAGTAATAGACACGAGCTTCTTGCCTGTAAACTGGGATAAGTTACAACTGCAGAATGAAAAGAAGAAGGCCATAGTAATATGGATTGAGGCAGAGCCCTGCACCTGGTCAAAAAGACTCGCATTTAGATACGCAAAACAGACTGACTTAAGGCTATTAGGACAATGGAGCGCGGAGTCATATCAATGGTTCTGGTCCGGGAAATGGGAGAAGGGAATGGTCTTTGCGCGGCCCCCATAGCCCAGGACAGGTTTAACTTCGTGAGAGAGTATCTGGCCTCAGGGCCAGGCAGTCACCATTGCAATATGGACAATAAGGGGCAGATGGGAGAGTACGGCGGGGCGCAGGGCGAGGGGTGCTTAACAAATTGGTAAAATTATGGGGGCGCCCGTGAACCGTCGGCGACCGGCTTCCTCTGGCCACTCCAGCAATTCCATAGAGCGAGCTGGCCCGCGCATTCATAATAATATAGATAAACAGTAATTGCTTCTTTCCATTCCCGCAGTTCTACTAGATTTTCACCCCGGTTCTCTCTGGTACAAAATAGACCGCCGGTACAACCAGATTTGCTTGTCACTGCCTCCGCTTGGACCTTTTAGTCTAATTCATAAGAGTACGAATTTTACAGTAGTGACAAAATTTTATAGATGAGTTAATGCTCCTTTCACGGAAGTCACATTCTCTAACGTAGTACGAACTTCAAGAGCCTGTGGTTCTTCAGTGTATGATGTTGGAACGTGTGGACTGAGGTTATCTCCTATTCATTGTTTTTCTCTCTTTTTTTTAGATAAGAATATTTATGTGTTCTTTTTAATTGTGGTTACTGTACACACCGAAATCTCATTAGGCCAGAGGAATACCCGTGTGCCCCACTCAATGGAACACGCTTCGTCCTGGAGGTTACGTCCCGCATCGGCTGATGACAGGTAGTGGAACGCTAAACCTACTCATTCGGCCGGTCACCAGAATCGCTCAAGGGGCGCAATCCAGGCGGCAAGTATTCTCTTACAGAAGCCGGGGTGTTAGTCCCCGCCTTTTTGTCACTCAATTAAAGGGTTGATTTTGTGCAGGATCAGCTCGACGGGCTTATACAGATAGCACAGTTGGGGAGTGAATGGAGACCTTCTGGGCTCTACATTACCTATGTACCTTTTCAGAATCTGAACCATACAGCTAATCTATCACGCAGTATCTCACATCATTTATGACCAAGAACTGCGTCCCGAGTGACTCTTAGGCTCTCATATGTGGAAAGATTCAACTGGAGCAAGGCTCTGATAAGTTCTGCGTATAGAACGTTCCCCCATCGCTTATTTTCCATGGCGTGTGCACGGTCCCGTAGACGAGTGCTAGAGGGGAATTGCGATTCTACCAGAACACGCTCAGAGTAGATGGAATGCTTTGGTTCATGCATCTCCTGAGTCCGGGCGATTGAAGTGGATGCCCTTTTTTTCATATCTCTCTATCTTAGGTAATCCGTCCTTGATCCTCAGTCTTTACTCTCAGATAATTCTCCAATGAGGAAAGTTGACTAGTTTGAGCAGTAAAGTTTCACAGTGTTTGTCCGGGAAGTCCTCACTTTTGGTTGTTCTTTGATTACTTGCAGATCTTTCTGTTTCGTGCAGTTGGGGTTCTTGTGTGTGAGTTGATTGTTTAGATTGTTTGTTTCGCCCGGCAGAATATTGCTTGGGTTTGCCACTAACGGCAAGCTATAAATATACTCCTTTTCGGGACAGCGCGTCAAAGGGGGCGCGCCGTGCAACGGTGTCATTTGTGTCTGTGGTGTCTGATAAAGAAGTCGCTATACATTATTTCTTTAGGTAATTGGCCTAGCATCCACAGATGAGGGAGTACGGACCCAATTTCCTCAGTCGCAGAGAAGAGTCTCTGGTTTTTTTCTGGGACTCGTGCAGTGATGTGTTACTTCATTTCAGGCTCTTGCCCATGATGTCTGATATGCTCCGTAGCCATTTTCGCCCTTGCAAAACCCTCTTAGAGAATCGTTCATCGGTTTCGTTTACTACAGGTTCTCTACCATGCACTACCTCAGTGTGGCCTTGGCATGCCTAGAGACCAAGTAGTCAAACTGTGTAAGAAAGTAGTGGGATGACACATTATATCCTGACTCCTCCACGCTGTGTATTTACTCATTCCAGTTGAGGGGCAATAGGGTTGGTTCCAGCTCCTCTTTATTGTGAAGAGAGCAGCACCTAGCATAAAAAGGAAAGACGAACTGGCCGAAGTACCCATAGCATGCTGTTTTGGTAATTCTTCTGTATGTGGTGGGCGTGAGTCTTTAGGTAAAGGGTAGACATGTCCACTAAGGAAAGTGGGAGTAAGGTTGAAGGGAATCTAGCGGTCAGTTTAGTGGCATAGTCTGCAGTTCGAGGGGCAACCTAGGAGTCACCCAAGGGCATTCTCAAGTCTCTCCAAGGGGTTCTTTGCCATACTATTATAAAAGAAAGGGGAAGATGTGGAGAGTGGGTGTTGGCCAAAATGGCTCTTTGGACCCTGGCCAGGTCTTATGACTATCGCCTGATTGTGGCCTGACTGCCCAGCTCATGTCCCCACAGCCACCAGAGCGATACGAACACGCTCAAACCCTGATACCCCTCTTTAGACATGTCCGACTGAACCTTCCGTATATATTGTGCATCCTATACCGCTTGACAGACGTCAATGGAGACCCTCGTCACGGTGCTGGGCGCCGTGACTCTCTTCTATTCCATAGTGGCCTGTAAGACTGGGTTTACATTCCCAGGATGGCGGGGTTGAGGGAAGATGATTATTAGTAGGGAGGGACACCGGGAAAGAGGAGCAGAAGGATAGGTGTGGATGCATTGAGGATTGGATTATGTCCCAGCTAGTTTGCCTGAATTATAACTTTGCGCTTCCTTGGAAGAACATAAGATGTCCTGTCCTCCTGCTCCTGCCCCTTCTTCTCCGTGTTCCTTATAATCATCACAGCCTCACTTATTATCATCCCTACTCCAATTTAAGATGAGCTAGGGGATCAACGAAACAAAATTATAATGCCACGGTGCTGGAGAAAGGAGGTTGTGGGGGAACGAAGGAACCTCATCCCCACCTGACTGGGTGCGAAAATGTAACCCTACAGCCACTTATGCGATACTGGGTTCCTTTTTTCCTTTCCTTGCGGGGGAAACAGAGCGACAGCGAGAAGCGCAAATATTAATCATATTAATACATATAAGGCAATAATAATAATAGATGTACTATATACAACAACAAGAAAAAAGAACACAGCAGGTTTAAGGTAGCGAGACACCAGAGAGATACTCTGCACACTGGTCTACCGACACTAGGACTAGGTGAACTCCACCATCCACTAGCATGTACCCTTCACTGGCTCAATCCCGCCCACAACCTATCATTAATAAGGCAGAATAGGATACATCACCGCTGGTGTAATACCTTCGTGTTATTTCGTATTTTTCTGTAATTACCTCCTCTTGATGGTCACGGTATCAGAACTCTGCTGCAGTTCACGTCACAAAACATTGGGATCCAAAGGTATTTGAGTACTCGGTGGAATAGCCTGTTGTAGGGCATTCTACGTCTTTTTCTTGGGGTAAGTGGCAGCATGGCAATATCCTTAATTGGAATCTGTTCGAGGAGGATAGTTCGTAGTGATACCTAACCAATAAATGACTGCTAGCCTTGGATGCATTACTGGAAACAATCCACTTCTTAAAGTGTTTACATCAAGGACAATCTCTTCGGGCTCATTTATCTGCAGACTATAAGTGTAGTGTGCTTATCGTGGTATCAGCCTTTCCTTCACCTCCCTCGTAAATTGAAGTGGGCTCCATTTGTTTTTTTCCTCTTTAGGAATTTTTGTTTTTTTTTATGTCGTTTTCGTTTATATTATTCTGGAATTCGTGCGTTGTCAGATGTTTATCGTGTGGTGAATGTTTCCTCGACCATCTCTGTGGGATTATATCTTCACTTCCTTGAATGTTTCTCTAGTTGATTGATGATCTAAGGAGAGCTTTTGAGATTGAAGGAGGGTCCATTGTGTCAATTGGTCGCTACCTTAAATTCTTGTGGCAGCCTGCTGTCTGATTTAGGAAGCCTTTTTCCTACGCCTATGTCTTTGTAGCCTGCTGCCAACGTTTCTTGCTATCACATCTTTCAAGGAGTGTGGGTGGAGGGTGTACGTTTCCCACGTTAGTAGGGTCCTCATTGGTCATCTGGAGTTTGACTTGTGTAACAGGGTGGAGCGTAGCGGTGGTTAATTTTCGATGCTAGTGATTCTAATGAAGTAAAGCTGGTCTGCGATCACGCCCAGTTTGTATGCCAAACACACAATGCTGCGTTAGAAAAGGATTGACACTGTCGCTTTATTCTTTCATGTGGGTCTGTACATTACGAGGCTTTCATGCCAGCTTCTTGCGCATTGCAAATTAAATAGGGGTATAGGAGCTAGGCTCGAGGAAATTGTACTAGTGTCCTAGTGACGATGTTATAGATATTGTTACGGTGTTTATAGCTTGTTCACATTAGGCTCATGTCCACCCAGGTGCCTAGATATTTTAGTATGCAGTAACTGCACTGTTTTTGTGATTAAGCCACGCTGTATGGATAATAAGGTGTTAGAACGATCTGGCTATACCGAGTATCCATCTGTGCCGTGTGTAGCTGCTCTTTTATTTGCTCAGAGTGCCAATTACCTAGCTGTAAGTATTTCTTGTGGCACGGCCCCTTGGCTTTTGTCCCAAAGCAGTTGGGAGTGAATGCTATGGAACAACAACAAAACAACAACAACAAACAACGAGAAGGACTGCATCAAAAGAGACAACCTGAAGACAGGGTAATGTTTTCTCTGCTCAAAACCAGTCAACTTCCTTATAGAAAATATTGAGAAAGACTGAGAAAGATGATCGACAGCAGTATTCTGGGCAGAATGGGCATGAGCTTCTGTGTGGGGTGGGGTATGGGGGGATACAACGGGTCTAGATTTTGATAAAAAAATAAAAATAAATAAATTTTTAAAAAAGAGAAAAAAAAGGAGATAACCTCTATAACAATCAGCTTTAATTTACAGTTAGAGATTGACTTCATTACCATCATATTTTTCTTTGTTCTATGAAAAGGAGGGTATTCCAGAGACCAACTGTATACTTGCAAGTGCGGTCTCAATGCATCTTTCCCATGCTTACATCAGTTCTTTGACAGCAGGGCCTTATTGCCTCTCTTCTTGCAGGTATCCCAGTTTACAGGCAAGAAGCCTTTACTGTTTGGGGTGGGGGGTTTGGATCCCTTGGCCAACATCTCCTTGGTAGAATAATCCATTGCTGATATCAGAGCTCTCCTGTATTAATATATTTTGCTTAAGTGCATAGCTTAAGGAGACTTTAGTATTATATTTGGATCTTAATAGAGAATAATCCTTTTTCACAGTTCCTATGTCTATTAGTCAATTAAAGAAGGCAGTTGTACCGGTTTTATAAGAGATTACCTCTATAGCAGTTGACTCCAATTTACAGTTAGAGAACGACCCCATCATCACCATATTTCTCCTTGTTCTATGGGGGAGAGGCAAGAAAGTCTTTGGTATTAAAACCTTGTGGCACCTAGAAGGTAAGTTTTGTTAAGACTCATTATAAATAGTTGTTACAAGTAGGATCCACAGAGGGGTTTGATATCTGTAGCAATCTGAGTCTTTTCTTCCTTTCATTGTTCAGATGGGCCAACCTTTCTGCTGGCACTTCCTGGTACCTCCTACACAATGCAAAGCTGTATCTTTTCTTTCTCAGCCGTTGTTGGTGACATTTTGACCTGTTGGAACATACAAATCTTTTCCCATAGTTAGTTTTAAGATTTGAATTGCAAGGTTTTTGACAAAAAGGTTTCATATCTATCTGTATCCCCCTTTTTTATTTTAGGTTTTTGTTTTTTTGACCCATGAGTCTCAAAAAGGGCAGTTGTATTACACATACATATAGGCTGGAATTAAGGCGCAGATTTCATCAAATTCACCCATGCTGTTTTGGGTGACGGTATTGGTTAACTTGGGAAGCAAACTTAATTTTTTAAGTTAGATCATCCTACAGGTAAAAGAGAATGCTACAAGGTGACACTGTACAACAGAAAAATTATAGAGAACATTTGTATGTGCCAATCCCAAAGTTATTGTTATACAGATTTTAAGTAAAACAGATGTGGACAACAACAATATATATTTCCAATTAACTCAGGTGCATTACCATTTTTATCAGAACCTTTAAACCAATGTTGTTTAATATACACATATTTACTTTTATTAAGTCCTAAAACACCATGTAACCTGTAGACAGAGTCTGAGCAAAATTGGATACTTGTTGAACTCACATCAATTAAATATGTATTAATTGAGTATACACCCGTTTCCCTCTCCCGCCCCTCCCACCCTTCCCGATTCAAAATTTCAGTCAGTTTTCTGATGCAGCCTTTCTGTTGTTTTATTTTTATTTTTATTTTTTTGTCTTTTTGAGACAGGGTCTCCCTGTAGCTCCAGCTGTCCTGGAGCTAACTCTGTAGACCAGGCTGGCCTTGAACTCACGAAGATCCACCTGCCTTTGCCTCCCGAGTACTAGGATTAAATGCATGCGCCACCACGCCCGGCTGTTGTTGTTCTTTTAATATGCATCCCTCTCCACAAGAAATATTTATAACTGGGTTATTGGCAATAGCATCCACATATGAGGGATATCATTCATCGTTTGTTTTTCTGGGACTGTGTTACTTCACTTAACATGATGTTTTCTAGCTCCATCCATTTACCTGCAAAGTTCATGATGTTGTCTTTCCTTACCACTGCATAGAACTCCATTGTGTTGTACATGTACCACATTTTCTCTATCCACTCGTCAGTTGAGGGGCATTTGGGTTGATTCCAGCCTTATGCTATTGTGAACAGAGCTGCAATAAATATAGCTGTGCATGTATTTCTGCAGTAAGATGAGTCTTGTGGGTATATGCCCAGGAGTGGTATGACTGAGTCAAATGGCAAGCTCATTTTGAGTCTTCTAAGTGTTCTTCACACTGCTTTCCATAGTGGCTGTACAAGTTTACATTCCCACCAGCAATGGATGAGTGTTCCCCTTTCCCCACAACCTCTCCAGCACTTGATATCATTTGTTTTCTTGATCCTGGCCAGTCTTATTGGAGTGAGATGATATCTTAAAGTGGTTTTAATTTGCATTTCCCTAATTTTTAGTGATGTCGAGCATTTTTTAAGATGCTTCTCAGCCATCTCTAATTCCTGTTTCATTTGAGACTATGTGGCCCTTGGCATGTTTTCTGACTTTCCTTCTCTGACTTTAGGGAGCTTCTGTTTCACACCTTACTTGTATTTTTCTCTGTAGCTTTAATACCTAGGGTTATTTCCCCCTCGGAGGGATGTAATGAAAGGAACTCATGGCTTGGTGGCTAAGTGCTCTTCCCAGAGGACCTGCGTTTAATTCCCAGCATCCACTTTGGGCAGGTCACATGCACCAGTAACTGTAAGTCCAGGAGATCCAATGCCTCTGGCCTCTGAGGATACCTGCACATACATGCACATACCTATACACAGACACACACACACACACACACACACATACCCATAATTAAAAAGTAAAACAAATCTTTAAAAAATAACTCAAAGCAAAGCAAACTTTTGCCTGCGTCCAGGGGCTGATGTACCCTGTGGGTCTTTCCATGATTGGAAAGGGTACAGGTACAAGCGTGCTGGCTCAGGAATGAGGTGATGGTGGCCCAGGTTTGCTAATGAGTTGGTACTATGAAAGAAATATATAAGAAGGGAGAACAAGACCCCAAATGCCGGGGCATATGTCACCTGGAGAAGGACATAGAGAGCCATTGCAGTGAAAGGACCTGCTGGCAAGCTCAATGCAGCTTCAGAGAAGGCTTGAGGTGACCTCCCCCGAGAGAGACAGGAGTAAACTCCCCCAGCAGTGCACCCTCCTCTAAGCTGCCCTCCTCACCATAAGTGCACACTCTGTCCAAGCCATCAAAATCCCAGTGCCTTTGGGCTCTCCTTCAGAACTCTCTCCTCACACTCAGGGTACTTGGATAATGTTAATTTCTTGGGATGTTTACTGAAGTTTGACTTCTGCTGCAGATTCTCCAGCCTGTGTTAAGACTAACTCTGTCCCTCTTCTCAAGGCTTTAAGAGGAGTGAGTGTATGGAAGAACTTAAGAAATCTTTTCCTCAGGGGTTGAGAGCACCAGCTGCTCTTTCAGAGGACAAGGTTCAGTTTCCAGCACCCACACGGCAGCTAACAACTGCTGTAACTCCAGTTACAAGAAATCTGATGCCCTCTTCTGACCTCTGAGGCCATTGAACGACATAGATGCAGGCAATACACTTATATGAATAAAATAAAAGAAAAAATAAAAAATGAAATATTTTAAATAAAAAGGAAAACTCTTCCTCAAGATTTCTCTATTCTCTTCTCTTAGTCCATCTGCCTTCCTTTGTGAGGATGGACGCTTCCCTCACTCCTCAAATAGGCCCTTAGCTGATTGGTCTATGCCCTTCTTCTTCTTCTTTTTTTTTTTTTTTTTTTTTTGGTCTTTTCGGATAGGGTCTTCCCTGTAGCCCCAGTGTTCCTGGAACTCTCACTCTGTAGCACCAGGGTAGGCCTTTGAACTCCACAAAGATCCGCCTGCCTCTGCCTCCCAAGTGCTAGGATTAAAAGCATGCGCCACCATGCCCGGCTGGCCCATGCCCTTCTAAGGCCTGCTTTCTTCATACCTAGAATAGGATCCAGCAATGTGGCCTGAGAGAACTGAGAGCCATGGCCTTTGTGGACCCTGCAGGGGCAGTTCAAATCTTTAACAGATCAATATTTCACTTCTATAAGAAAATAATGTAGGAGATCTCCTGAGCCAGCGGCCTGAAAAGAGGGGAGAGACAGGTAGGAACATGGGTGTCCTGGCGAGCCTTGATTGTGGATCCTTTGGTCCTGCTGTCTTTGGTTTGATTGGCCTTTGTGGCTTCGAGGTTGGAGTTATCAATTCCCAGCTGGGATTACAAATGAGGTGGGCTCTTGGCTTGATTCGATCTCTTGGACTGTGGGGGCGGGCTTATCCTCCCAGCCGTATTAAAGGCACGCTTGTGGACTCTTGATATCTGAGAGTTTCCATGGAAGAGCCCAGCGGAGGTTGCCGGGGCGCGGGACGTTGAAGAGCCACCCCCCCACACCACCGCCCAACTGAGATTACGAATATAAAGGATCCCTCAAGGAGGTCAAGCAAAAACACGCCTTTCTAACAGTCTAAAGAGGGCATTATAGGACTCACATCGGATACCAGGCAAGCGGGGAAGAAAGCCAGATATTGCTTCCCCAGTGATCACGAGAACGAAAGGGATACACTGGGAAGGGCAGGTAAATCCCAGCCAAGCTTTACCAACACCCTATGGACAACTCCTGCCAGCTGAGGATTCCCTCCCATGGGTCTATGCCTCCAAGGATCACAAATGATCACAGAAACACCTCGGAAACATACTTAAAGAACTAAAGATATGTAAAGAGTCCAAATTAAAAGACACTCAAAAGAAAAAATGGTGAAGAGGATCCAGAGAGAGAAGAGAATACACCCAACACTGGAAGGAAGTAGAAACACTGAAAAGTACTCCCAGCCCTGAAAAAGAAATATAGAATTACCAACCATCAAACAAAAGAGCTACAAAAAAAGAGATCGTAGAAGCTCAAAAAGCAATAGAAATAAGCTATAGAACACTAAAGGAATCAGTAAGAGGAAAGGAAAAGAGGAAGATCAATACAACACGTCGATCCACTATCAAGAGGAAAGGATATGTAAAGAATAAGCCTCATGATAGCAGAATGGTGACTGAAGCAGCCAACATCTCAAGACATATCAGACACTGGAGGATAAACAGAAACTCGATACAACTAAAAAACCTAAGGGACGATTATTGAAAAATTTAAAAATATCACAATAAAATCAGAACAACCAGCAGACTGTGGGTACACTATGAAAAGAACAACCTCCGCATCATAGGAATTAAGGAAGGAGGTAAGGTCCTAAGACAAGTTGGAATGTATTTTATTTTTTTGATCAGTGATCCTCAACAGAATTAATATGATGAAAACATTTCCCAAAACTAAAATAAGACAAACCACGTTTAATACCAATACAAGCAGCACACAGAAACTCCAAACCCAGACCTAAGGATCAGAAAGAATAAATTCTCCCACTCCACATCATAGTTAAACCCTCATGCTATGTACACCCAAACAACGAAAAACTAATTCCTAAAGCAATTCAAGAGTAAAAACAACCGGACTATATAAGGTGTTATTGAGGACAACCTATTCAGATATCATCAACGTCCGACTTCTTCATGGCAAACGATGAAGGCAACGAAGAACCCTGGAGACAAAACATTCACAGGATGTTTCCTAAGAGGGACATATGGATGCCATGCCCGAGGTTACCTCATACCCATGCCAAAAATGTCAATCATTAGTGGTAAAGGAGTTGAAGAGTAAAAATTTCTCTGACCATATAACAACTTGGATAAGAATACATGGTGTGCCGTGAAAATACCCAACCCTTGCACTTGAATATACTTGATAGGCATCGAATCAAACAAGAAACAGAAGAAAAGATAGCCAACCAACCCCATGGCAACCACTAGAAGGAGAACTATCAAAGAAGCTTACTTTTAGAAGAACCATAATGCACAGGAAACCGAGCAAGCTATATCCTTGCATGATGATAATACAGGCAAAAGAAGCAAACACAAACCTATTTCCTAGTTCATATTAACCTTTAAATATTAATGCGACTCAAATTCTCACCCCAATCAAAAGAAAATTGACTGAGTTGAGTAGCTGGATCAGGGAAAAAGGTTAATCCACTATTATACTTGTCATACAAGAGAACACATCTTATATCCCTTCAAGGACATGCACCACCTTAAAGTTAGCAGGGATATGAGAAAAACATACTATTTCCAGCAAATAGTTACGCAAAAGAACAGCTAAGTGTGTTGCTACTATTTTAATATCGATTTAAAATAGACATTCAATAAAAGAAATCAGAAGAGACAAAAGAGGCCATATACAATTTACAACGAACAAGATTCCAACAAGAAGATTTCACAATTTTATGAACATAATGCCCCAAATTCTAGGATGCACAACCAAACTTTTATAAAGACAATTCTCCAGGCCACACAGTACACAGACAAACCACAGCACACTCATATGTGGGACTTCAATACCTCACGAGTCCTTTGGACACCATGACTGAGGTCAAACAGTGACTAAAAAAGAGTAAACAAGAGAAGACATCTGAGACTGAAGCAAATCGGAGTACACGCAAATGTGGACCTCATTAGACCATCACCGCCCAAACATCCCCCTAATACCAGAGAATACCTATCATACTCAGCACCCCCACGGGAACCATTCTTCTCAAGAATCGACCACATCCTGGGACACAGTAAAGAAAACCAATGTATACAAATACAAAAAGATTGAATAATTGCTTCATGATCCTGTCAGGCCCACAGTGCAATTGAAGCTCAAACCATCATACACCAGACATACTCTCCTCCTGCCCAACATTGATTCAATATCATGCAGACTATACTACATAACTAACACACTCGATTTCGAAGTTATCCAAATGGTCAAGAGAAGAGATAAAGAAAGATACATAAACAATTCCTGGAACTGAATGAACTAATGAAAACAACACACACAAAACTAGGAATACCTTATTAAAAAGCATCTGTATCTCGATTCAATATTCACCGAGGTTGCTACACAATTTTGTGGTGCACATTTAAGACACGAAAGAGCCCCACAAGTTGATTCATGATCTACACGTACATGCTCAAAAAAGCATTGCAGAGGCAACAAACAGATTGAAAACCCTAAAATGCAACACGACCGGACAGACCGAGAATAACAACAACAAATCAGAGCGAAATCTAATTGCAAATTAGAAATCACCAAGAAAAATCAATATCAAAAAATCCATGAAGCCAAAAGTTGACTCTTTGAAAGAAATTAACACAAGATTATGCCACATGACACAATCTTCGCCCAGTTAACTAAAAGTAAAGGAACAACTCAATGGACTCAATACAACCTCTGTGAGAAAACGGAGAAACATATCTACAACGCGACAACGAAAAGACAACGTAAAGAAAATCTAATGGAATCATTACAAGGAACCTCTGATATCATACTACATAGTTTGGAGAATCTAGAAGACAAGGATGAATACCCCACCTTTCGCCTGCAATTCTTGGAATCACCAAACTTGGCCAAGAGGAGACCAGCAGTTAAACAGACCCATACCAAATATGAAGAAATAGAGGATGTAGTAAGATAGCCCCCCAACTAAACAAACGCCCAGGCCCAGGACCAGTTTTCCACAGCAGAATTCTATTAAAAACATTTCAATATAAATATCCGACAAAACGCTTACATACCGTATTTATTTTCTTGCTAACTGTGTTGTCAAAAAGAACCTCCTCCATACGAATCAGAGGGTGTAACCTCCTCTTCCCTAAATTCTTTCTACGAAGCCATAATCACTCTAATACAAAAGCCATGCAAAAGTTATTCCAATGACTAACAAAGGAAGAAATATAGATACCATAATTTCCCTTTGCGCTCCCACAATCCGTATGAACACCAGATGCTCAAAAATACTCTAACAGTTGTTTTGACAATACTGGACAATCGTGCCACTAAGCATTTACCACACAATCTTAACGATAAGAAAATGTCATAATCGAATCATGGAGTTCCAGCACCAGATATATTTACCCCAGCTTATGTATTCATACCAGAGATTGCTAAAACTCATAACGGTAGGCCATCATAAATCCACCTTAAACTCCCCCTTTGATCCCAGGGAGGTCTTCCAAACATACGAAAAATCAAAATACCAAAAAAACATTAACAAAATCAAACACAGAATAAAATGGAATCAAAGACAATAACCACGGGACCATCATCGCAATTGATGCTTGTGTGACAAAGCCTTTTGAAACAAATAAATAACCGGAGCATTTACGCTTCGATGCTTTGAGATAGTCAAAAAGCCCTATAATCCTAGAACGGTGATAATTTGTGTGGTTGGAAATTGATGTGAGCTTGTTCACATTTTCCTCAGAGTGTAAAATTCAAAGCCATGTCCCTCCAGGCAGTCTTAAAAAATTACGTTGACCAAGAAGAATCTATATACAGGAAACCCACACCGAATATCATCCTAAATGGGGAAATGACAGAAACATTCCCTTTAAAGGTAGAAACCGGCGAAGGCTGCCCCCCTAGTTATCACACTCCATCGTGTGCAACATTTATGGTTCCCGATCTTTGAAAACAGTTGCTGTTTTTAGGTTTAGCTACCTTTTCCACAACCTAAGGCTAATGTGTATAGGAGGGTAGTTATTAATAGGATAAGTTTTAGGACTAATTGAAAAGAGGAAGCTTTCAAATAAAACTATAACCATAGTTTTAAGGGCATACCTTTAAAATTTCAGCCTTTGAAAGAAGATTTTGCTGTGTGTTAATATTCCATTCATGCTATTTTAACTTAAGGGGGAGGTGCAAATCCTTAGAGAGACCTTTATTTATTTCCCCAGATATTTCCACCAGAAAACTCTTAGAGACGATTAACAGCTTCAGCAAAGTGGCAGCATACAAAATTTCGAACCTAAGGAAATCAGTAGCTTTTCTTTAACCAACAACAAGCAACTGGAGAAGAAGAATTCAAAGGAGACCTTCCCACTCACAATTAGCCTCAAAAACAATAAGGTAAGATTATGTAGTCCCTAGGAACAAATAATCCTAACCAAAGATACCAACAACACTCTACATACAAAAATTTTAAACCCTTGAAAAGGAAATTGAAGAAGATATCAAGGAAAGAAAGCGCGATGACAGGAATAGATGGCAAAGAATTAAAACAGACCTGTCCCGATTTGATAGGTGCGATATGGAGGAATTTCGTGTAAAAATCTGAACATGAGTGTGAATAAATTGTCAACATGTAATTATCTCCTATATGGAAGATGAGAAACTCTTGTATAATTAATGCTAATCCCAATCAAGAATCCCAAGAGTTTTCTTCACCAGGCTGAAACAGAAAGTATTAAATTAACAATTGGGAAAAAACTACTAATCAAGACCAGTCCGAATAGCTAATCATATTGCGAACATGAGAGGTGAAAAGAGATCATAAACACAAGGAAGAGGACTGCGATGGTTTAACCAGGATTTTAACAAATTGCGGTGATACTTACAGGGCCAACTGTATAGTGTGCACTAAAAAACAGCCTTGGTTATCTGGTCCCACAAAAAATGCCACAGACCGTTTGACCCATGGACAAAATGCGCCGCAAGATCCAAATTGAGACTCATCAGATACATCATAGTTCACCATGCTCTTATTTGACCAAAGTGGGAAGCCAGAAAGCGCGACAATGGAGAATCAAGTGTTATTGGTTGACAGCATTTCTTCAGCAAGTGTGTGTTGTTTGGCAAAACTGGATCACCACTGTAGAAGAATGAAATTCAAACCCTGCGCGTACTTCTCACCTGTACAAAAGTCAATTCCAGCTAGATTAAAGAAGGACCTCAACTGTGAACAACTCTTCGCGACCAACTTAAAACTGAAGTTGGTGATAGAAGAAAAAGGTTGTGGCGGAGGCGACATACATGACATATGGCGAATAGGAAAAAGACTTCCTAAATCATGACAGGCTCTAGCCCTGATCAATGACCAACCTAAAAGATATTTAACGGTCGTACAAATTGGAACAAATGGACCTCTTCAAACTCAAAAGCTCCTGTACATCAGATATACATCAAGGCAAGTGAGAGAGTTATTCTCTAACAGAAATGAGACGTGAACAACCTGTCACTGTGCCAATAACATTCTGACTAAAAGGACATTGATTTCCCAAGGAATAATATTAAAACTACTCATCCAAAAACAAAGAAAAAAGAAAACAAATGACCCACCAATAGATGGAGCAAAGAAGTAAACAGAAACATTGAGACTTCTTGACTAGCGAGGGAATTAAGATAAAAAGTCTGGATGCCATATAACACCTGCCAAGATAGTCTTGGCGTATAGACCATCACTACACTCATGTAAGGAAGTGCAAATAACATACCACTTTTAAGATATCAATTTTTACTCCAATACTGACTGACATAGAGATCAAAGATGATCCTAACTCACAATAGGGATAAACTCAAATCGTGCTGGAGAGGTTGTAAAGGGTGCGAACACAAAGTAATGTGGGGAAAGTCGCAACAACTCGACTTGCTCCCTCTGGGGTAAATGTTTGAACTATGTAGCAGCCACTATGGAAAGCCAGTGTGAGAACCCGTGAAAGACTTGGAATGAACTGGCACTAGAACGCGACCAAGTCACTACCACTCCTGTCAGCAGTGTTACCCTCAAGATCTTACACCACCACAGAGAACATGCTAGCCAGGCCATTTAATAGAATCCTGCTCTCTGGCTTTCACATACCTAGTCAATTCCAAAAGTGAGCTGGAAGAACCAACCTAAATGCCCCTCAACAGTGCGAGGAGTGGATAGAGAAAATGTAGGTACATCTACACAATGGAATTCTATGCATTTCTGTAGTGTCCTTACAAGTAAAGTGACAGGACTAACCTCACTGGAGCTTTGCAGTAAGAATAAATGGACCCTACGGAAGCTTAGAGAGACATCTATCTGCCTGAAGCTCCGTAACTCCGAATGGAGACACCTGTCCCAGTGAATATTATATTAAACAATTACCGCTATGCCATGGTTATCACTCCATCTGTGAGATGCCTTACCGTGCCAAGAAATTACCCAGTTGTAAGTATTATTCTTGAAATTTTTGAATGAGGAGCTCCCCTGAGCTTTCACTGTACAGATTAGCGTTTTTATGTTTTTGTTTACAAATAATTTTCACTTATGAAAACAACAACAACAAACAGAAAATTATGCATCAAAGAACTGGGACTGAAACGAGGTGAACTTCTGCTCCAAAACAGTCAACTTCCACATCAAAAATTTTATGAGATATAAGATAATGTAGAAGAAAGCATGTGGAGAATGCACAAGAGCTCTAGGTTGGAAGATCGGGGGGATCCATGATGTCTCTGGAAGACAAATTCGGAATACGTATATGGATTCTGTGTAAAAATAATAAATAAAAATTAAAGTAAAAAAAAAAAAAAAAAAAAAAAAAAAAAAAAAAAAAAAAAAAAAAAAAAAAAAAAAAAAATTGGAAAAATAAAAAAAAAAAAAAAAAAAGAAAATAATGTAGTTCTAGATAAGTTTTTTAAAAGTATCAATCTTTATGATAGGTCCCATGGCACTATTGTTGAAAACTAAAAATTCACACATCATTTGAAACTCCATATGGATGAATTTGTCCTAAGAATTTATTCATATGATATGAGCTGAAAAATATATGCATTCTCTTTGCAGTTGCAAAGCAAAAGACACTGCCAAAGAGTGGAAGAATGGGGTTCAGAGGAAGTAAACCACAGGGCTGTGCTCCTGTGCAAAACAAAAACAAAAACAAAAAACAAAAAACAAAAAAAAGCCACTCAAAGACATGAGGTGGCTGCTTCTGTACTCTGCTATGTACATAACACAAACAAAGCAAGCTGTAGAAGCATGCACATGCTGTATTCATGGCCACCACTTGTGTGAGGGATGTGTTTGTACAGATATGCACAAATACAGTCATTAAGTAGCATGAGATTTCAAGAAAAGTCAGAGCCACATTTTATTCATAGACACAATGCTATAAATATCTATTGTGTTGACTTAGGAGGCTTCAGCTCCTGAAATTCAAGTCTAAATCTGTAAATGCCTGGAAATGACTGGCTCTCCACCAGCCAAAGCCAGCCAGCACCTGTGGACACAAGAAAAGTTGTTTTATTCTGAGGAAGGCTTCTGCAGCTTTCTGATAGGGTCAATTGTAGAGGCTTTCAGATGTCTTGAAGAAGGGACAGGGATGTGACTTAGTACTAGAGTGATGGTTTAGTGTGTATGAGGGCATGACTTTAACCCCCAGAACTGTAAAGAAGTGAATGCTTACCTCTCTTCCTGTTTGTTTTGGATCTGTTGTATAAAAGCAGAAAATACCTGGGCGTGGGCACACCTTTAATCCTAGCACTTGGGAGGCAGAGGCAGGCAGATCTCTTTGAGTTCAAGGCCAGCCTGGTCTACAGAGTGAGTTCCAGGCCAGCTGGGTCTACAGGGAGACTCTGTCTCAAAAAAGACCAAAAAATAAATAAATAAAAGCAGAAAATATATACTTGACAAAAGATGGCAGAAAAAACTGACCAGAGACCTCAAATGAGTTCACACCTTACTGAATGAGCTCACCTTCAGAACAAATGTGTGTCATTACATTTGATTGGGTTAGGGATCATCAATAAATCAGAAAGTCTACCAGTTAATTTCATGCGGTATGCCACACTAATTGAGGGTAGCAGTCAGATGTTCCAATTAGAAGCTTACAGGTGTCTTAGTAAAATTTAGCAGGTGAAAGGGTTCCAGGCTTGGTCTGTGGTGATGGCTGCACACCTAAATGAATATAAATACTAAAAATCAAGGGATGCTTTTTAAATAGATGAAGTTTGTGTCATATAAATTATATTCACGTGAAGATGTTAAAAAAATGACTTGGGTGTCATGGCGCTCACCTTTAATCCCTGCACTAGGGAGGCAAAGGCAGGCAGATCTCTGTGAGTTTGAGGTCAGCCTGGTCTACATAGCAAGTTCCAGACCAGCCAGGTCTATATAGTGAGGAGAGAGAGAGAGAGAGAGAGAGAGAGAGAGAGAGAGAGAGAGAGAGAGAGAGAGAGAGAGAGAGGTTTTCCTTGAGGGGAACTACTGTGACTGTCTTTCCTTAAATCCAAGCTTTATTTTAGAAGATTGGAGCATCTGATCACTCACTTCTTAAGTGTTGTTTAGGTTTTGATTATTCATTAGTTCTCTACCCTCCCTAGTTGGTACCCACATGCCCACTTGGTTGTATCCTAAATCCATAACTCCACCCCATGTGATGGAGCTGTGACCGAATTCTACTACTATAGGTATTAATCCTAGTGTGGGGATCCAGATGTGCTATGCATGTTACAGATGCCCAGGGGCAAAATTGTAGCCATTCAGAGCTTCTGGAACCCAGCACTAAATGACATTTATTTTATTTTTTTTTTATTTTATTTATTTCTGTATGTGTGAATGTATTGTCTGCGTGCAAGTTTGTGCACCCGTGTCGTGCAATGCCGCGGAGGTCAGAAGAGGGCGTCGGATTCCCCTGGAACTGGAGTTCTCCTGGAATTGGAGTTTCAGACGGTTCTCAGCCGCCATGTGGGTGCTGGGGATCGAACCCGAGTCCTCTGCAAGAGCGGTCGGCGCTCTTAACCGCTAGGCCGTCTCTCCAGCCCCAGAGGATCTTGCCATTTCTGCACCTTGGAGGCAGAGTTCTGTGTCCCACAGTTCCTTAGCTGAGCTGTCTCTTTTCCTGCTCCTTCTCCCCTTCTTGACCTTCCCCCTCCAGGGTTTATTGTTAGAAATATCTAAAAACTACTCCAAGAAGCTTCATGTTCTTAAATCTGCCAGCAATCATAGACTTCTAACGGCATCAGAAGGCATTTTTTCCTTTTGAAGGTGCGACAACTTCAGCAGCTGAGGAGTTCCGATACCTGCGCTCACACTCCTCCCTCTCCTCTTCCTGCAGAATCAAGAGAAACTGCAATCTGGACACAGGAGGTTCAATTTGTCTGAGGAGAGTGGAGTGTTAACTTCAAGATAGGATTCAGGGCACTTGGGGAGATGGTTCAGTCAGTAGAGTGCTTCCTGTGAACGCATGAGCACTTGAGTTCAGATCCCCAGCACCAACATACAAAACCAAGCAAAGCGGTACATGCCTGTCTTGTGATCCTAGCACTGGGGAGATGGAGACAGGAGGATCCTCGGTGCTCACTGACCAACCAGTCTGGAGGAATTTGGTGAGAGACTCTCAGAAGTTGTGGTGCAGAGCCATTGAGGAAGACACCTGATGTCAACCTCTGGCCTCCACATGCATGCACACACACATACAGATGTGCACATGCACACATAGAGACACATGAACATGTACATACACATACACTTCTCTCTCTCTCTCTCTCTCTCTCTCACACACACACACACACACACAAGATATGACTTGATGGTTTTCCATCAGCCACCAGGATGATGGGCTGCACAGCTTGGCCATAATGTGGGTAGTGCCCCTTTGATGGGACATCATGGTCAAAACTCAGGAACCCTGGTTCCCCTTTCTTTCCAATTGTCCTCTGCCCATCCTCTGACAGGCAAACATCAGAAGGCCAGGGGGCCTCTGCCCCAAAGTCTCATTTTTATTGTTCTGTTCAAATGTGCTTCCATTTGGCTGTTTCACAGCAAGGTACACTGGCTTTCCAGTTTCTAAGAGTGCGGTTGTTAGGCTCAATCCGCCACACTCATGCAAGAAAGGTGCCAGGGGGCTACAAATAGTTATAGATGTAAGTTTAATCGAGGGTTAATTACAAGCAAGCAGAAAAGAAGCCACAACAACCAATAACTCAGACAGAATAGATAGAGCAGACGACGCGTTGGGCCGAGCACACTCCCATGGGATTGGAGGGCAGAGACCCAATTTCCTTTAGCTTTTATTCCCAGTTAGGGGTTAGGGGGTTTTCACTGCAGTTACAGTGACCTTTTCTCTGATTGGTGGGGTCTTGGTGATTGCAGACCAGGCAGTTTTTCACTGGATCAGTCCACCTATTCTGTACCCCTTGTCCTATTATTTTATCTGATCTGGACCTTCCGTTCCCATAAAGCATTTATCTCTATGCTTTTTGGCAGAAGTTAAGTCCTATTATTTTATCTATGCCATGCCTTTGTTTGTCCCTTCTTTTTTTAAAACTTTGAGGTGAACTCTAGGCCAAGATGGAGCTGACCAAGCTAAAATGGAGTCAGCTTGGTCCTCACATGGTGATCCTCTACCCTCCCATTTTTGGTCTCTTCTCATTCTTCCATTCTGATCACCCATTGTTACAGTAGGCCTCTTTCCCAGGAGACAGCAAAAAATAATCTGAAAGGATACAACTACACAACAGCAAAGATGAGCAGAGAGGACAGAGTGACACAGTCACCAATCTGCCTTCTGGTACAAGGGGGATCAGGAGCAGGCTGTGGCCTGATTATACAGGGCCAAGAGTGGAGCAATAGAAAAACAATCTAGTTCTCTGTAAGAACAATTAGTTCTCAAAGAAGGGCACTGTGCAGGGAAGAGCATGTATTCTGTAAAGTTCTATTCAAGTCAAAGACTATAGTGAGCTCAACCCCTTACTCGTGTGTTGTGTCTCAAAATAATTTTTCTCTTCAAAGTTCACTTCTGTATATGTAATGTTGGCTGTGAGTTTTTTCTGTTATTGAAAGACAGACATGCTCGCGTCACAGCCTGTTGCTGTGATTTAACATCATGACCAAGGCAATTTATAGAAGGAATGCCTTATGGTTTCAGAGGGATAAGAGTCCCTCATGGTGGGCAGCCATGGCAGGAGGCAGCCAGGGCAGAAGCCTGAACACGCATATGCACAAGCAGGCACAGAAAGCAGAGAGGGAAAACTGGAAATGGCGCAAGGCTATGAACTCTCAAAGCCCACTCCCAGTGACATGCTTCCTCCAGCAAGACCAAGCCTCCTAAACCTCTGCCAACAGTGCCACCAACTGGATCCAAGTATTCAGATACATGAGCAGATGGGGGACATTCCTCATTCAAGCCACCACACAGAATTTGTGACATATCTCTGTATCCCTGCTGCTTAATGTCATGTGTCTACTGGTGACTGACTATCTTATAAACTATCTTCAGGATTAAAGATGATCAGCACTTGTAAAAGGTGTTTTACTATCGGACATTCTCCCACAATGAATGCTTTCTCCACAAAGGTATAAGAGGGACACTAGAGTCTATGGGAAGATGGGATATGTGTGTGTGTGTGTGTGTGTGTGTGTGTGTGTGTGTGTATACATGCCTGTGTATCACTGAAAACCCTTCCACGTGGGCAAAGCACTTGTCTCTGCTCCCAGAGGTTGTAGCAGGGGATCTAGGGTTGAGCTACAGGAACTGCCTCCACCTCAGCACACTTGAATGTGGATGTGATGTTTTCATATTTTGATACTGTGTTGAGGTATCACTGATACCACAGAACTCACCAAGTCCAGCATCTCAGTGAAGCTTACCAGGACAGCCGTCACCATACTCCTGTCTCAAGATTTCCATCACCAGAGAAAGGCTGTGCTTGCAGTTAATCCTCCCTTTGCAGGTTTAGGAAAGCATTGATCAAGTTTATTTTAGCCTTTACAAATTTACCTTTATTGGTCAGTTCATACCAATAAAATCATGAACTATGTAAATCTTTTTCATCAGACTTTTTTGCACCTAACATGATGTTCTTCATGTTTGGCCATGTGGTTTGTTCTTATTTGTTGCTTAATAAAACCCACTGTGTGGAGGTACTCCATTTGGATTGTGTCCAGTCTTTGACTCCTGTAGAACTCCTGAAGGTTCTACTAAAGGTGTGAGTCCTGGGTTCCAAGGCCAAAGGAATGCTGCCTTTATCTTGAGGGTTGAATGGAGACCCTCTGTAAGCCTGGTTGCAGGGGATGGACAGGGAAGGAGAAGGGAATGGGAGGAAAGGATATTGGAAGGAAAGGTTCAGACAGCAGAAGCACAGGAAAGAACTGAGGGAGTGGCCAGATTGTTCGTTAGTTAAAAGGGCCGCTGCTAAGCCTGAGAACCTGAGTTCTGTCTATAGAAGCCACATGTGGAAGGCAAGAAGTGACTCCTAAGAGTTGTCCTCTTACCTTCACATATATGCTATACATGTCCATGCACATACACTGTTAATTAATTAATTAACTAATTAATTAAAACAAAAGGCATTAGGGATAAACATTTTTATTGTATTTTCCCAGGGTGATTCTAACCACCAGCTCCCTTTGGCAGAGGGAAGAACCACCCTCTCTGCCATTTTGTGGTGACCCTGGTAGATGGGTGGCTTTGGAGTGCTCCTGGATCATTACTGATGATAAATTTGCTCTGTGTTTATTGCCTGTAATTAGATCTTGTTCAGCTTTGTAGAAAACACTCCCGGCTATGACTCAGGATGCTTAGAAGTGGATTTGTTTATGAAAGGGCTGCATCATGTGGACTTGTTCAACAACCTTCATGCTTTAACATGTTTATTTCTGCTTAAATTGGAAGATGAAGAACAAATTCATTCTCTCTCTCTCTCTCTCTCTCTCTCTCTCTCTCTCTCTTTCCCTCCCTCCCTCTCTCATCTTGCAAGGTATTGTCCTGGATGACTTAAAAATCAAGCTAGGACTGGAACTGATTCGTACTGAAGACTGTGAAATGCTGATTCACAATAGCTGTTCTACAGAGAACATTCTCAGAGTGATGGGGGGGAGGAGTTGGCAGCTAAGAGGTCTGGCTCTGTCCAGAGTATTTATATATATATATAACTATATATACGTAATTATATAACTATAATATTTTTTTTTTTTTTTTTGTATTTTTGAGACAGGGTCTCCCTTTAGTCCCAGCTGGCCTGGAGCTCACTCTGTAGATCAGGCTGGCCTTGAACTCACAGAGATCCGCCTTCCTCTGCCTCCCGAGTGCTGGGATTACAGGTGTGCACCACCACAGCCTGTAAGAATATTTATATCATAGCCCAACATGAAGATTCATAGAATAGAAAATCCTTTCAACAAGGCCTGTAGGATTAGTGATTCCAAACTTGTTTTGCAAGTATTAAAATCCATTTATCCTCTCCCCACAGTCAAATGTATACGTGGGTTCACAGGTGTGTGCCTGTGTGTGGAGGCTAGAAGTCAAACCTCAGACCTCATTCCTGGGCTGCCATCCATCTTGATTTTTCTCTCAGTGACATGAAGCTTGCTGTCCAGCCCCAGGGACCTGCCTCCCCAGTGCTGGGATTATAAGCATGCATGATCATGCCTGGCTTTTTTATGTGGGTTTTGGGAACTGAACTCAGGTGTTCATGCTTGTAAGGCCAGCACTTTCCTGAATGAGCCCAGAAGCCATTTTTCTAACAAACACAAACACAGTAGCAATGTCTTTCCAAATAAGTGCTGCATTCTCCAGAGCACTGGGTACTTCAAGGGTTGCCTCTCCTATCGGAGGAGGTGGATTCTAGTAAACTAATGTCCACACAGGAAATTTAGCCAAGTCCATTCCATTTAGAAAAGCAGATTTACACTCAGCTGTTTTGATGACAGTAGACAGAGCCTAGAGCCTTGCCCACTCTCACCTTGCCATTCTTACCAATCCTAGTTCTAACATCCTTGGGCCCTGTGGAAAAAACCTTCCCTGCCTTAAAGTGACCTCCCAGGAGTCTATGTCCTGGGCACTGTGCTAAAGATAGGGAAGGCCACAGTTCAGCTTAAGAAGCATTGCTCAGAAATTTCCTCCTCTCTTTTCCTCATTTCTCTTTTCATTTGTGAGAGACAGGGTCTTCTGTAGCCTAGGCTAGTCTCCAATTCACTATGTAGCTGAGGTTGCCCTTGAAAATGCTTATGGGTGTCACAGGACTTCCAGACACCAGCAAAATTGATAATAGAAATGAAAAAAATCCTTTTTTTTGCCAAATTTCTAAGCCAGATTAAGGTTATCCCTTAATAAAGAAACAGCCTGAGCCCTAGTGTTCATTTTTAAAGCCAAGGGTGGAACATAAATTCTAAGAACCTGTTCCTTCAGATGTCTCATGGAACTGTGCAACTGAGCCCAACTTCACTCATTCTGTTATTGAAACTATCTCCAGCATGAACTGGAGATCCACCCTTGTCTTACCAGAGAAACTTGCCCTTGATCCCTAAACCTAGAATATCCATATTATAAAAGTTATTCCTAGACCTTTTAATAAGGACTCTTAGTCCTTCTGAAGGTTCTGCCTCCCAAGTGCTGGGGTTGCAGTCATGCACCACCACATGAGGCTCAGGAAGGTGCTCTTAAAATGAATTGTGATTAGAACCACATATAGGTTTTTCCTTCTTATGCCTCATCAATCAAAACAAAAACAAGGGGCTGGAGAGATGGCTCAGCAGTTAAGAGCACCGACTGCTTTTGCAGAGGACCCAGGTTCGATTTACAGCACCCACATGGCAACTGAGAACCATTTTTTAACTCCAGTTCCAGGGGAATCCGACGCCCTCTTCTGACCTCCGTGGCGTTGCATGACAAGGGTGCACCAAACTACATGCAGACACACACACAAAAAAAGAAAAGAAAAGAAAAATAATAACAACCAAAAGACTACTGGTTACACTTGCCTTTAATTCCTAGTACTTGGAAGGCAGAGACGTGGATCTCTGTGAGTTTGAGGCTAGCCTGGTCATATATACATAGTGTATCCCAAGCCAGCCAACATTATACAGTGAGACCTTGTTTCAAACAAAACAAACAAAAGTGTAAAGATTCTTTCACCAAGAGAGACAAGAAAAGTTCTGAAATAAACACAGGGAACAGAGAGAGGAAATGCCTGTGCAGGGGACACCTTGCTCCTCGGGAGTTTCCAGTGGCTCCACTTTCATTGATGCTTTCTGCTCTGCTCCTTGCCAAACCAACGTTCTGCCTTAATTTCAAATACAGATTTGGTCAACACTGGACTCTAGCCTCATAGAGATGGCAGAAGGTCCCCCACCCAAGAATGTGCCCTAAAGACTTCTGGCCTGCAGCTGACAGAGTCCGTGGGATTCATAAGCCAACAAACCAGGCAGCTGCTTGGAACACTAGGTAGTAAACAACTCTTAAACACGTGTGTGCCATACACCTGTTCTGAGCCATTTCCAGCTCTCCTGCCAGAGCTCCACCTCCTGGGGATTCTGGTTTTACAGATCTGGGATTTTGAAACCACAGGCAGGAAAAGGCCTTGTTGTATCTGAAGGCCTGGGTAGCCAAGATGCTAAGAACTGTCCCAGGACACAAGAACTTTCATCAGCCCCCCAAAACACCCACAGGTGCAAAGGACCCTTGGGCAGCCCCTTATAAATCAGGACAAGTGGTGGATAGCATAGGCTCAGAGAGGAGAAACGGAGGAGTTCTGATATTTGCAATGACATTTCCTAAAGATGATGAGCTGGAGGAAAAGAATCTGAAATTGCCAGATGAATCTGATGACTTGTGTTTTGAGATGGGTGAGCTGGTGGCTGCACTGCCTTCCTCCATTGGCCTCACCAAGCCAGGGGACAGGCCACAGCCTGGACTCCAGGTAGGTGTCTGTCATTATGTCCCACTCAGCTGGTATACCTGAATCTTTCCCCAGACCTTCCTGTTCTCCAGCGTTTTGACATCTATGGACCTGTCGCCATGCTACATCCTCCAAGGAAGTGCCCAATTGCCACTTTGACTCCATCAGGCATGTGTTGGTGAGCGCATCTTGCCTGGTCCCAGAGAGCATTTGCTTCTTCCACTTGGTTAGAGATCTTTCTCCACTGAGGTCTCCAAATGTGTCCCTCTCCTTCACCCAACTTCTGGACCATTCTTTTTCTTCAAGATCTAGCACTCATGGCTGGGGAGATGGCTCAGTCCATAAAGTACTTGCCAAGGAAGCATGAGACCCTGAGACTTTGAGCCCCAGGACCCACATAGAAATCTGGGTAAGGTGGCACAAACTTGTAATCCTAGGAAGGGAGAGGCAGGCTGATCCCTGGGCTCTCTGGACAGTCAGTGTAGTGAAATGGACGAGTTCCAGAAAACAGTAAGATAAAAGTATTTCAAGAACAAGGTGAAGAATGACAGAAGACACCCAGCATGTATCTGTGGCATCCACAAATACTCATATATGTACACACACACACACACACACACACACACACACACACACACACTTGTGCATGCAGATTCAATCTGGTCAGTCAGGTTCTGGGGAACTGAGGCTGGGGAAGGACTGTGGGGTTGAGGAGGCTCCCTGTCATGACCCCAGCATTGTGCGAGTGCACGTGCTGCCTGCTTGCACTCCTCAGGCCTTTGGCTTCAACTAGGCTTTAAAAAATATATTTTTTTAGCTGGCTGTCATGGCACATGCCTTTAATCCCAGCACTCGGGAGGCAGAGGCAGGTAGATTTCTGTGATTTCAAGGCCAATCTGTTCTATATAGCGAGTTCCAGGTCAGCTTGGGCTATAGGGAGACCCTGTGTAAAAAACATTTTTTAATTTTGTCCGTGTGTGTGTGTGTGTGTGTGTGTGTGTGTGTGTGTGTGACATGTTTAAGAGATCTTGGAATCCAGAAGGGGGCATCAAATCCCATAGAGCTGGAGTTACAGAAAATTGGAGCCATGGGTTCTGGGAACCAAACCTGGGCCACGTACAAGATTAGCAAGCACACCAAACCCCTGAGCCATCAGCCCCCAACTGGGATTTCTTAAAAATGACCACAGATGTTCCAGTGCACAGTCAGGGTGAGTTCTTCCTGCTTTACAGGTGTTGACATTGGGGATTCTGAGTTGTTCATTCTTTTCTTAAGAAAATGAAAATATAGAAATAGAAACTCTGAGAGCAGTACAGTTGGTGCTGACCCTGGAAAGAATCTAGGAAAAAAAGTGATTGTCATGATACCTGAAGATTCAAGCCCCACACCTGTATCACATCGTCTCCCAAGGTTGGGGATCATCGTGGAAGAGGGGGCAGTGAGACTGTATGAGCCAGAGGTGGTCAGTGAATACAAGAAAATCTGGTGATCCAGACACCACAGGGCAGTTGCACAATGAACCCCCATTTTGTGTGACAGCACACACAATACCTGTGTAAACCCAATCTAGAAAAAAACCCAGTATGTATTGGGTAGGTAGGCAAGAAGCCCTATCCACTGGGAGAGAGGGAGAGGGGGAGAATCAGTTTCCTTCAAGGGCATGATTCCTAGTAGGTTGACCAGACTCCGAGGGATAGATCCACACCCAAGAGTGTTTGGGGACACAAATTAGACTCAGAAGGCCTTAAAAAAATGAAGACATGAAGTTGGGGGAGGGGGGGTCTGACTGTGATCAAAAAATATTGTATAAAATTCTCAAAGAATCAATAAATTTTTTTAAAAGATTCAAGTATGAAAGCAAAAAAACCTTCCTTTTCTTTTATCAACATTATTGAGTTATTATGTACCCTGAAGTACAAGTGTGCAATACAATGATTTTAAATATATTCATGGAGTTCTGCAACAATAGCCATAATCTAATTTTAGAACAATTCCATCATCTCCAAACAAGACCTATACTCAATCCCTTCCAAACATGTCCAGCCTTCCTCCCAGAACCCTGACAACTCCTAATCTACGTTTCAACCTATTTTGGACACTTTACATAAACTGGATCACATAGTATGTAATCTTCTGTGACTGGGCTCTTTACTGGCACACTAGAACATTTTTTCCATGATGCTGCTAAATAATATTCTGCCCTAGAGTGGGCTGTGCTGTGTATTTTTATTTTATTTGGCATTTGGTGGGCTGTACTTTGTTTACAGATTTTGTTATGAGTGTCACAGCAGTGCATACTCATGGACAAGCTTTTGCATGGATGTCTTCACTGGTCTGTTTAGCATTTAGAGGCACTGCACACTACACCATTTTATGTCCCACCAGGATACAGTCTCTTTTGCCCTCTCTAGTGTTCAACACCTTTGAAAATGATTGTTTAGGAATGGAGGGATAGCACAGCCGTTAAATGCTGAGGCTGAGAACCACAAAAAAAATTTTTAAATGATTGTTTATTAAGCTAGATTGGATGTGCATTTGTGGTGCTGGGGATTGAAACTCCAGACACTGTGAGTGCTTAGTGTGACTTGGTGGGTCTCTGAGGCAGGGCCCAGGAACCTACATTTCTAGCTGTGTCTCACATGATGACTCTCAAAGGACCATGCTTCAAGAAGTAATAAGGCTTTAGATCTTGTTCTTAAAGTCCTGGGTTGTCTTTTTTTTCTTCAACGTGTATTGCATACAGATAGATAGATAGATAGATAGATAGATATACACATATCACCCAAGTTGGAGGATTTTCTTTCTTTTTTTTGCACTTAAAATTTTTTTCACTTTAATTTTTTTATTTTTTATGTGTATGAGTGTATTGTCTGCATGTAGGTTGGTGTACCGGTGTTGTGCTATGCTTCTGAGGTCAGAAGAGGGCATCAGATTTCCCTGGAACTGGAGTTAAAGATGGTTCTTAGCTGCCATGTGGGTGCTGGGAATCAAACTCAGGTCCTCTGCAAGAGCAGTTGGCGCTCTTAACAGCTGAGCCATATCTCCAGCCTCCCCCCTTTTTTTTGCATTTTTTAGCTCACCAAGGAGCCAAGAATGGGGTAAGCCTGATCTGATCCTCCTGCTGCTATGTCCTCAATGCTGAGACTACAAGCTTGCACCACCTGGTTTCTCCAGGTGGGAACCAAACCCAGCAACATCAGCAGCCTCAAAGTGCTCATTTACAAACCCCCTCCCCATGGTGACCAGCCTGCAAGATGTACCCTGCCCCCACCCCATGATTCTCACTTCCTGTCACCCACATTTGACTTGTTCTCTACTACTCCAAGACCCACAGTGTGTAATTTTCAAGACTTGGTTATAAACAAAAATTGGGACTTTCATCTGACTCTTTGGAAAAAGGAATAAAGGGGAAGCCAGATTTTGTTAGTTGTGGAGAAAAGCCACCTTTTGGGAGTAGAAATCATTAATCCTTGAATTGGAAGGGCATCACAATTTTAGCTCCATTCACTTTAAACAAATAGACCATTTACTGTGTTTCATTTTGTATCTTAGTGTCTCTCCTGTTGCTGTGATAAAATACTCAGACAAAAGCCACTTTTGTTGGGGGGGCAGGCTCACAGCTCCACCATTATGGTTCAAAGTGGCTGAAAGTCACAGCAGCAGGAACCAGATGGCACCAGTCACATGATGTGCAGTCAGAAGAAAGGAGCAATGAGTGCTTGCCTGCTGGTGCTCAACTGGCTTTCTCCATTCTTGCACAGTCCAGGATCAAATGCCTAGAGAAGGGCGCCACCCACAGTGTGGGGTATCTATTTCCACTTCAATATATTCAAGATAATCTGACACAGACAAGCCCAAAGGCCTCTCCCAGATAATTCTGTGTCTTATCAAGTTGATAATTGGCTCTAACAATCACAGTGGGGAAACTGATGCTCAAATTAAAAGATATGCCTAAGGTGTTGTCTTTGACATCTGCCTTAGAACTTTAAGGGAGCTTGTTCAAAATCATACACTCCCTAGGTCCTGTGATATGGCTCAGCAGGTAAAGACACTTGCCACCAAGTCTGATGACCTGAGTTTGATCCTGGGGTCCCTCATGGTGGAATAAGTAAACCAGCTCTTAAAAGTTGTCCTCTGACTTGAATAAGCATGTCTTGGCACTTATGGGTCCACCCCTTTCATATACATACATAATAAAAATAAATAAATAAATAAGTAAATAAATAAATGTAATAATTTAAAAAAATTAGATTTCTGATCTTTACCCAAGACTGGCTAAAGCAGACTCCTAAAGGAAATCTTCAGTTTTAGCAATCTTCTTATATTTACATACATAAAGTGCTCAACTCTAGTCACCTGGTATGATGGCTAATCACATGTATGTGTGAGTGTGTGTGTGTGTGTGTGTGTGTGTGTGTGTTTGTGTGTGTCCGTGGGCATGCTGTACTAGTCACTTTTCTGTTGTGGTGATAAAACCACCATGACCAAGGGAATTTATAAAAGGAAGAATTTATTTGAGCTTGACGGTTCCAGGGAATTAAGAGTCAGTCCAATGTGGCAGGGAGGCATGGTGGCCAGGGCTGGAGCAGAAAGCCAAGGTTCACATCTCCAATGAGCACAGGAAGTCAAGAGAGAGAACAACTGGAGCCTGCAAGTCTTGTTGAACTCACTAAGCCCCCCCCCCAGTGACATACTTCCTCCAGCATTGCTGCACCTTCTAAGATCTCCCAAAACAGTGCCACCAACTGGGGACAAAATGTCTGAATACTTAAAGCTTATGGGGGTCATTCTTATTCAAACCACCACACATGTAGACCAGAAGTTGATGTCAGGTGTCCTCTCTCATCCTTCACCTTACTTTCTGAAACAGTCTCTCACTGAATCTGGATCTCATTATTTTAGCTAGACTGGCTAGCCAGTGAGTGAGCTCTCTGGGTCCTCTCTGCCTCCTCTCAGCACTGGTGTTACAGGCACCCACCACTACATTTGACTATTTATTTATTTATTTATTTATTTATTTATTTATTTATTATTGTCTTTTTGACACAGGATCTTCCTGTAGCCCCAGCTGTCCAGGAACTCAACACATAGACCAGGGCGGCCTTGAACTCACAAAGATCTGCCTGCCCCTGGGTACTGGGATTAAAGGCCTGCACCACCACACTGGGTTACACCTGCCTTTTTGGTGCTAAGGACATTAACTTAGGTCTTCATGCTTGCACAGCAAACACTTGACCCTTTAAGCCACCTCCCAACCTGTGATGGTTAACCATTGTCAACACGACCAGATTTAGAATCACCAGGGGAATACACAACTAAGTGTCATTGAGGATGTTTTTAGAATGGTTTAACTGAGGTTGGAAGACCTATTGGGTCAGTGTCTTTGAGTCATGTGTGACCACCTTCCACATGCTGTCCTTCCCTTCTTGGCTCAGTTCCAGGACTTGCCTCCTGCCTGCAGGCTGGCAGTCTCTGGGCTCTGCTCCCACAAGAAGGGGGGGGGAACCACCAGAGATCACCTGTGGAATGGAACACACACACACACACACACACACATGTGGAGAGCTGAGGAGGATAGGAACTCCATTTATTTTCTGTCAGTGAGGTCTATATATTCAAGACTACGGTGCTTTGGGCAAGAAAGTGGGGAGCAGGTGGAAGGGAGGGGTGAGCCAACCTGGTTCTAATGGGGGGGGTGGCTGCAGAGCTCTGGTTTGTGCAAGAGGTAACTAGAGGTGTGACATTCTGCTCAATGCCTCAAGGGAAGGGGACTGGAACTTTGCAGAGATAGGGCAAAGCAAGAATCATTGTAATATCCCAAATCTTCCTGCTACAGATAACTCTGGAAGCCCACAGAGATATCAGATAACTGGAGATTTCCCAGGACAGGCCTTACAAGTTCTCACTTCAAGCCACATACAAAGTTCCATTCCCTTGGGAGGCAGAGGCAGGCGGATCTTTGTGAGTTCAAGGCCAGCCTGGTCTACAGCATGAGTTCCAGGACATCTGGGGCTACAGGGAGACCCTGTCTCAAAAAGACAAAAAAAAAGTTCCATTCCCACATCCCACCCTTTGTTTCTTAATTAAAATGGAGCAGTAATGTCAAGGTCCTCTAGGGAGTCCCCTGGGACAGCCTGGTATTGGACTAGAACAGTCTTGGCCGCAACTTCAGTGAGTGTATTGATTTGGTGTTTGATAAACAGGAGGACACAGGGTGTGATAGGAGAATTCCTAGGGTGACAATGGGTCCCAGTAAGGGAAGTAGCCGGGACGTCAGGGGGTTTGGAAAACCACGGGACAAAAACTTGTGGGGAGTATCTATCATGGAGTTCTTTCCTGAGATTTTTTAGGGTTTTAACATTTTGCTCGACCATACCAGAGTCATTTAAATAAAAACAACATTCCTCTCCCAGGAACATGAAGGTTCCCCCATTTTCTGCGGTTAACAAGTCCAGGGCTTGCTGGTTCTCCAACACCACCTCGGCCAGAGAAGTTATCTGCCTCTGGAGCTATTCAAGGCTGTTCATTGTGGATGCCATTGCTTCATCAAGCTTAGTTTGGAAGTCCGCTTCCATGTTGTAAACCTTCGCTAGGGCTCCACCTGCAGTTCCCATCACTGCCATGGAGAGGGTAATGCCTAGGCTGACCAGAACCAGGATGGAAATCTCTCTCTTTTGATGGTCTGGGTCTGGCCACAGCACCCAAGCGACTTCCTCCTTCTCATAAAGGAAAAGCTGAGGGGTGATAATTATGGGCAAACGAATTCCAGAACCAGTAGCATTTGCACAGAGGGATGCGGTGCCATCACACCAGAGAAAGAATGGTGATTTGACACACAGGGTCCTGTTGAGAGGGACACTTCAGAGGCACCTGGGGTCTGGGGCTACTGCAGCTCTCACTAAACAACTAGGAAGTGTAGTGAGTGGGTCGAAGAGGGGAATGCCTTGAAACACTGGCTCTGTCTCCACGGAGGCAGATTCCTATAAAGAGGTGTTAGAGGGGATGGCAGTAAAAAGAGGGTGTGTGAGGGATGAACAGAAAATACATTGGGAGACATTAGGGTGGGTGGTGTAATTGAGGAGATCTCTGGCGTGTTCAGTATACTGAGGCCGTGTTACAGTGGACTGCAGCTTTCCTTCCATTTTGGACTCCTGTAACAGAATGTGGGATTGGGTAAGGATGGATTGAGGAGCTAGAACAAGCTGATGAAAGATACGGATATCTGCCATAGGGTACCAGGCATTGCTGTAAGGTTAGAGTTTTCCCTGTACTCCAGCTCTCCGGTACTCACTCCAGGAGTCCTGTATATTAATTTTAAACTGGTTATTTTGGATTTGAAACAGGCTTCTTGGGCTGCAAACACTTTCCAACGTGCAAGACCAGAATCTACAACCACCGTAAGTATCAGCTTCCTGCAAACACCGTTCTTTGTTAAGATGGGGGAAACAGATAAAGGGTGCCTGGGAGGTAGTGGTGGAATTGGGAAACACAGTAATTGTGACTGCTTCACTACAGCCTTGCAAAAGACACTCGCTGGTTCCAATTACCTGATTTCTCCCCTCCCAAGTTTCTCTGACAAGGAATCGCCAGACATGGGTCCGAGTCTGTGGTCTATTTACAGGCTGGGCAGAGGCAGAATTAGCTTGAACTATTATGAGAGCAGCTAGAAGGATGGCAGACAGGGGTGCAGAGGGGGGACACATGGATTTTGCAGAAGTGAGGAGTTGGTCAAGTTTCTTCCATGTTATGTCATTCGGGTTCTGGGAGTGTCGTCTCCTCTTCCTCCTCTTCTTTTTATCCACGAGTGACAGGCATGCCATCTTTTTGGTTGGCAGGGATGAATCTGACATTTCTGGCTGGAATCAAAATGGGTCTTGGACAATCCTGTGGGAAGATGCAAGCAAAGCCCCTCCCAGTTGTTAACAGTGGATCAGGTCCTTTCCACTGACTGTCTAGGGGGTTTTTCCATCTGACAAGTATTTGAGGAACAGTGCTTGGTGTCTGCCAATGTTTGACTATGGCTGGACACTTTGAATCTCTGTAAATGTTAAAGAGGTTTAGAGTTGCCAATGCCATTACCAACTGTATGTTAGGAGAGTATTTCCCCACCTTTTGTTTTAATAATTGATTTTTTAGGACCTGATGGGTCCATTCTATGATGCCTTGTCCCTGTTGGTTATGAGGGATACCTGTATGATGTGCAATATTCCATAATTGACAAAATGATTTAAAGCAAGAGCTAGCAAACACTGGCCCATTGTCCATTTTAATCTGTTTGGGGATGTCCAGGGTAGCAAAGCTAGAAAGTAGGTGGGCAGTGAGGTCCTTGGCTTTCTCTCCTGTATAGGGAGTAGCCCAGTTGAATCTGGAATAAGTGTCTATGGTGACAAATACATATGTTTGTTTTCCAAAAGAAGCTATGTGTGTAATATCGGTTTGCCAGAGTGCATTGGCTTTCAATCCCCTGGGGTTAATTCCCAAAACCTGTGGCGCAGGTGTTCTAATCAGAGCAGAACAGGATGAACAAGTTCTAAGGATTCACTGAAGTTGGGTGGAAGGAATTTTAGGAAAGAGAGCTTGGAGGCCTTTTAGGTTTACGTGGGTGAGGTAGTGGAATTTTTCTGCTTCAGAGAGGGACAGGACATAGACCCCTGTAGAGGAGACTCGATTTGTAAGAGAGTTGCCTTCAGAGAGAGGTCCTGGCTGGAGGCTGTGGGCACGAATGTACTGTATGAAGAGGGGGTGACTCCTATTCTGTAAAAGGGATGAAACTGCAATGAGAAGTAGGGAGAGGGGATTTTTGTCTAATTGGACAAAGGATCTGGATAGCCAGGGCAGCAGATTGATCACATAGATATTGTCTGAGAAGAGATTAAGAGGACTGTTGGTTTCTTTGAGAGCTAGATAAATAGCATAGAGTTCTCTGTACTGTGAAGAATGGTCAGGGAGCAGGTGAAACAGGATCTGAGGGGCTTGATCCAGGTTGTGATAAATGGTGGCTGCAGCCCCTCACTTCCCTCTGTCTGTGAAAACAGATGTGGCCTGCCTTATAGGTGCATCTTGGAAAAGACGGGGAGGAAGCCAGTTTAGCAATGGGAGAGCAGAGACCCACCTGTCATTAGGGTAGTGATTTTCTATCTGTCCTGGAAATCCCATGAGGCTTACAGCTATATGAACATGATTTCACATCAGCCACTGGATATCCAGGAGGGAGAAGGGTGTCACTATGACATCAGGCTCCTTCCCCAGTGTCTACAGGGAACGTTCCCTCCCATTTCTTATCATAGTAGCTAAAGAATCCATTTCAGTTAACAGTCAGGGAGTTCCCCCTATGAGCATGTGCAGCCACTCTAGTACTTCCCTGGATTGGTAAAGGGCCCCTATGAGCGTGGGGGTAGTGTTAAAAATAAGCAACTGCACAGGAAGGGAGGGTGTGAAACGTGCAAAAGCCATGCTCTGGAGAGCTCGGTTGATTTTAGCCAGAGCTTCTGAGGTTTCTGCTGTGAGCTTTCACCTGGAATCTAGGTCCCTGTCACCTCGAAGAAGGTCAAAGAGAGGCTGTAGCATTGTGGTGGGGATGGATAGCCATGGGCAGAGCCAGTTAAGATTTCCTAGGAAGGACTGAAGGAATGCTAGCATGAGCTCGAGAAGAAGGGAGGGTACAGGTTTGAGAGGTCTCACTGCTGTGAGAGAATTTTCAGTGCCTAGGAAATGAATTGGGGGAATCATTTGAACCTTAGTATGGGCTATTTTAAAGCCAAAAGCTTCTAAGGATGGTACAAGCCTGTCCTTGAAAGTTGCTGGGTCATTTGATGATTTGTCCCAAACTAAAATGTCATCCATATAATGGAAGACTTGCAGACCTTGTTCGATATGGGGTTTAAGAGCTACTATTACCACCTCTTGGCAGAGCATTGGGCTGTTGGCCATGCCTTGTGCCAGGACAGTCCACTCGTAATGAGTTGCTGGACCTGAGTTGTTAATTGCAGGAACCGAGAAAGCAAACCGCTTGCAATCCTCAGCATGGAGGGGGATGGAAAAAAAAAAAAAAACAGTCTTTTATATCTAAGGCTAGCAGAGGGGTGTTTGCTGGAATAGCAGAGGCAAGGGGGAGACCCCCTCTGCGGTGACCCCCATATATGCATAGTTCTGTCAATGGCTTGCAGATCTTGTAAAAGACGCCAACCTCCTGTTGCCTTTTTTATGACAAACACAGGGGTGTTCCAGGGACTGCAAGATGGACGGATGTGTCCCAATGAAAATTTTTCCTTGACTAAGTCTTGGAGAGCTTGTAATTTCTCCCCTGGTAAGGGCCACTGCTCAATCCAGACTGGATCATCTGACTTACAGTCCAGACAAGGGGGAGAATACTCTGCAGTGACCCTCAGGATTGGGGTGCTTCTTGCTGAGATGATGGAGGCATTTCCCCCCAGTCTGGGCATGGTTGTTCTCATTTGGAGTGGCAATAACCACATCCAAGGCCTCTAAAATATCTCGCCCTAGCAGATTGATATTATTGGGTGCTATTAATGGATGAATCTGACCCATGTTTCCATCAGGGTCTTCCCAGGTGTAAACATTTTTAGTTATGTAAGACTGTGAGAGCCCTCCTATTCCTAGAAGTTTAGGTCCTGGGAGCAAGGGCCAGTCAGGGGGTATTTCTTGCTGTTTTATAATGGTTCTATCTGCCCCTGCATCTATCAAACATTTAAAAGACCTCCCCCAGTTTTAATTCTCAGTGCAGGATGTGAGCCTTCTGAAATAGAGGCTGCCCAGAGGGCGTGCACTGACTCTTTTTCCCCCTTTTTTTCCTGGGCTAGGGGCTGCCCATCTAGGAGTTTAAAGGTGGCAATTTTTTCCCATCTTTATCATAGTTTGAGTGGCAATCTTTCCTTCAATGATATCCTTTTTTAGACCGGGGGCAGAGAATGCATGGGGGCATTCAGAAGGCCCTCTGGGAGAGACTGGTGCTTTTGGGCACTGTCTTTTCCAATGACCTCTGTCTCCACAGTTAAAACATTTCTCATTTGTGGTGACAGCAGCTGCAAAGGTTTGAGCTAGGTAATTAGCTTTGTAGGAGGCTGTGCCCACATCCTGAGTTGCCACTTTCCATCTGTCATAATGGTCATCTTTTAATCCCTGGCACGCTTGCTTGCACTCTGAATTTGTTCCCTCCCAAACAATATTTTTGAGGAGTATCTCTCTGGCTATAAAATTAGGGATCTTCCTCTCTAGGTTGCTTTTAGTTCTTAAGATAAACTCAAGGGTTCCTCAGGTTTTTGCCTAGGATATAATAATGAACTGGCCTGGGATTCAGTGGGTGGTGTAATTCTATCCCAGGTCTGTAGGGTGCAAAGGTGGACCTGGTTGAAGTACCCTGGGGCCAGTCAGGCCTGTTGAGTCCCTGTGCTAAAATCTCCTTCTCCTAAGAGCTGCTCGTAACCTTATCTATATAGTACTTCCCATTGTAAAAATAGCGGGCCTGGGAGGGCAGATCTACAGATATCTCTCCAGTCCTGTGGAGTGTAAAGAGAAATGCAAAAGCTCTGGAGAATGGATTTTGTCCAGGGTGCCTGGATGCCATCTTCTCTGAATGCTTGCCTGAGTTCTTTCAACTCACTTGCCTGGTACTGGGACCAGTTTAGAGTGCAACCCCAAGTCGGAGCTAAATTAAAAGGGTACGCCTGTAATTGAAGATCTGGGTTATCCCAAATCTGGCACAGTTTTTCTGTAGCAGAGAGAGAAGAGTTTGAGGATGAAGGTGTTTCTGGCCTCTTGACAGGGAGTGGCTGATACTAGGGGAAAGGTTAAGGCTAGCCACTTGGATGTTTTTATTATCCTGTTCTATTTTTACTGGGTCTGAAGATTGGGGGCTTTCAGAGGGAATTTTTATTGGGGTTCTCAAGGGGAGTTTTAGCAGGTTCTTGGGAGGAGGGGGTCTGCGATTTAATTTTGTTGTTTTCCTTTCCTGGTGTGGTTTGGTGAGAAGGTCCTAAGCATTGTCTCACTGCAGCTAGTAGTGGCAAGAACGTTTTCTCGCTGTCTAGCATTCTGTGCCACATGCGTCCAGGATTCTGAATTCTTTAAGTCTGCAGGGGATATCCACGGAGCAATATTAAGAGTCTCACTCCAAAAGGAGGCAGCTTCCCGCGTGGAAATTTTAACTCCTCGACTCTTGAGGAGTGTTTTTATTTTCTTAGCCTATGGGTCTTTTTGGTGTGTCTGTTACCCATGATAAAGAGAGATAGGAAATGCTAGTGGTTAGGGAAAGAGTCTGTTCAGAAGACTAACCTCATGGGAAGAGATAATTCCCTGGAGATGTTCCACAGCTGGCCATATAGAGGACAGAGACTTAAAGCAGATTCAAAGATTAATCTCTCATGAGAAAAGAGTTAAATTCTACGGAGATATACCATAGCTGGTCACGACTACCCTCATTGGGGAGGGGGGCATCTCCTTGTCTCTACTGTAAAACCCTCTGAGATTTCCCTCATGTGGGGGAAATCAGGGCTAAAAGAGGCAGCTCAATAAATACCTTTTTCCTTTGTTTCCTTCTTCCTTTGATGGAAAGTGGAGCTGCACGTTCTGGGCACCAGTTGTCAGGTTAGTGTCTTTGAGTCATGCATGATCACCTGTCCTTCCCTTCTTGGCTCAGCTCCAGGACTTGCTTCCTGCCTGCAGGCTGGCAGTCTCTGTGCTCTGCTCCCACAAGAAGGGGGGAGGGAAAACCGCCAGAGATCGCCTGTCGGAGGGAACACACACACACACACACACACACACACACACACACACACGTGGAGAGCCGGGGAGGATAGGAACTCCATTTATTTTCTGTCAGTGAGGTCTATATATTCAAGACTAGAGTGCTTTGGGCAAGGAAGTGGGGAGCAGGTGGAAGGGAGGGGTGAGCCAACTTGGTTCTAATGGGGGGGGCTGCAGAGCTCTGGTTTGTGCAACAGGTAACTAGAGGTGTGACATTCTGCTCAATGCCTCAAGGGAAGGGGCCTGGAACTTTGCAGAGATAAGGCGAAGCAAGAATCATTGTAATATCCCAAATCTCCCCACTACAGATAACTCTGGAAGCCCACAGAGATATCAGATAACTGGAGATCTCCCGGGACAGGTCTTCCAATTTCTCACTTCAAGCCACACACAAAGTTCCATTCCCACAAAGACCCATCCTAGGTGTGATCAGCACCATTCCATGGGCTGTTTCCAAGCTAAATAAAAATGTGAAAGCAAGCTGAGCATCAACACCCATCTCTCTCTGCTTCCTGACTATGGATGCAATGTGACCAGCTGCCTTCTCCTGCCACTATTCTTGCCCGCCGTGGACTGCATCCTCAAACTGAGAGCCAAAATAAACCCTTCCTTTCTTGAGTTGCCTTTGTTTTATCAATGAGAAAGGTGACTATATGTGTAGGAATCATTGAGAAGAGTGCATTGGATCACCTGGAACTGGAGTTATGGATGGTCCTTAGCCACCATGTAGGTACTGGGATTCAAACCCTGGTCCTCTGCAAGAACAGCCAGTGTTCTTAATCACTGAGCCAACTTTCAGCCCTTCAGGAGCTTCCCTTCTAAGAAGTCCTCAGGCAATGCAGATGCTACTGACATGTAGACTGCCTCCAAAACTGCAAAGATCTACAACCATGGGCGTCAGCATGTGTTCCAGACCTGGCAACATCAACATTACTGTGAACCTGTCAGAAACACAACTTCTGGGCTCCACCTTGGGTCAAGTACATCAGAAACTCTGGCCCATATTGCCATTTGAGACTGTGGTGGTAAAGCTGAAGAACTGCTGATCTGAAGAACTTCTGTGTAAAAGTAGAACCTGTCACATGATACAGTAAGCTTTCATGGAGGACTGGATGTTGGTCCTTTCTGTAAGCTTTCTGGTTACTTCTAATATGTGTTCAGGTTTGTACATTATATCTTGAAAACTACCAGCTTAATGTGACCTGCGTGTGTTAGCACAGTGGGGGCATCTTGTCACTCAGGCCGTTTGCTAAGCACCAGCTCCTCAGAATGTGACCTGTTCTGGTTCCTGCAGAAGAACATTGCATTCCCTGTCCCTGTTTCCACACTGAGACAGAGGGTGTGCAGGTGGAGGGAATGGGTGAGTCACTTCTCCTGAGAGCACTGCTTTTGTCCCCCTCTCCTCCCTGCCTCTCCACTCCTTTTCTTGACCTTTCTATGATTTCTAATCTTGGCTGCACACTCAACTGAATATGAAATCATTTAAAACACAAATTGCTAGGGGCTTCTTTGAGGCATTTTCTTGATCTGATCACTTGAATTGGGAAGACCCACCCTAAGTATGGGCAGCACCTTCGGGTGACAGCCCAGATGAAAGGATGTGGAAAAAGGAAACTTCTCTTTTCCCATGCTTGCCTTCACTCTTGTTGGCAAGTTCATCTACCCTGTTCTACAGCATTCCTTAACTGATATTAGAACCAGCTTCTCAGTTTCCAACACAGACTGGAGACCAGGAGCTCTCCAGGAGTCCTACAGAATAGTCAGCCTCAGATTGGGACTGCTGAGACATCCAGTCTGGTGGACTGAGAAACTACCAGATTCTCCGGGGTGGCACAGCCATTGTTGAACTATCTGGACCATAGTGCATAAGCCAATCTAGTAAATCTTTATATATGTTCATTCCATCAGTTCTGTTCTTCTAGGGAACTTTGAATAATACAGCTTCCTTCTCTTCTTTCCTTTCTTTTCCTTTCTTCTTCCCACCTTGATGAATAGATAGAAGAGAATTTCCTAGGGTATGTGCAATTTGAGCTGGGTCTAGAAAGATGTGTAGGAATTCATCAGGTAAATGGTAAAAAGTTATTTTGCATGATGCACAAAGTCAAGTGGCAGTGACTAATGGCAGCATGTGAGCTGGAGAGGGAAAGGAGGAGTGTGAGATAATGTGATGGCTGGTTTGCACCAAGTTGAGGCACTGGGTGTCTAGGTTTTTAAATAAGAAAATATTGTCCAAAGCAACTGGGAGTGATGCATATTGGAAACAACAACAACAACAGAAAGGACTGCATCGAAGAACTAACTGAAACAGTGAACTTCTGCTCAAAACATTCAACTTCCTCATTGAGAATATTGAGAAAGAAAGCATGTTTGGCAGAATGCATGAGCTCTGGTTGGGTAGGGGAATGGGGGGGACACTGGTCTAGATTTGATAAAAAATAAAAATAAACAAATTAATTTAAAAAAGAAAATATGATCAATGATTTTTCTGGTAATCTATAGAACCTCCTGATGCCCATGTCCTGAGCCCTCAGCAACTTTGAAACAAAATTCCTCTATTACAATGCTGGAGGGTGTGTTTTGTTGTCTGTGGGGTGTTGATCAGGTCCATCCACTGCACTGCCCTGCAGGAGATTTTTCCAAGTTGCTTAGAAATAGGTTATCTACAAGTGTTGTTTTCCCATGATGCCTGCAAGCCAGAACTGCCTCATTTCTGACAGGACAGCCATATACCACCAACATGAAAATGCAGTTCTTCAAGCCAAGACCAGAGTGCACATGCCCAGCTGCATTTGTAAAGACACTCCTGGTTGCCTTTTGAAAAGGAAGAACATAGAGGTGCTTCTGATTCTGGAACACAAGAATGGTGCCCAGGCCCAGCTAGCTCCAGAACACTTCTCTGCAGAAGTGTTGATCTGATCACTTGAAGTGGGAAGGCCCACCCTAAGTATGGGCAGCACCTTTGGGTGACAGCCCAGATGAAAGGATGTGGAAAAAGGAAACTTCTCTTTTTCCCATGCTTGCCCCCACTGTGCTAACACACGCAGGGATTTATGGGGGTTCCAGAAGACCCTTTGACCAAGAGAGAACATCTAAACATTCTACAGCTGGGTTTCAGGCTGTAAAGTGTTCAGTGGTTCACTGAGCACTTACAGTAGTGCAAATGAGGCAGAGGTCCATGAGTGGTCACCTAACACAGAACAGTTTGTCCATTGGCTTACAGTATACAGCCTTGGCTGAAAAGATAAATTGCACCTTTTGGGGAAGATGAAATAGGAAGGACACAAAGGCCCCATGGCTGGAGAGATAGCACTGTTAGTAAAGTGCTTACGGACAACATGAGGACATAGTTCCACCCATATAACACCCATATAAAAAACCTGGGCATAGTAGTGCTTATGTGTAACCTCAGAGATGGGGAGGTGAAGTCAGGAAGACCCCTGGGACTCAAGCCTAGCTTCATTGGTGAGCCCCAGGTCCTAGTGAGATACACTGTCTCAAAAGACAAGGTGGATGGGACCTGAAGAATGATACCTGAGGATGATTTCCAGTGCCTAAAAGCAAACATACAAATACATATGCATACAGACATGCACACATGTGTATTGTGGACAGTCCTCTGAAAGAAAGACTGACTTTGGACATCAAATGCTTTCTCACGCATAGGGGTGCCTGCTAGCTCAAGATTATAAACTTGACTGTTGTCCTGAGAGAAAGGGAGGAGACAGAGAGCCAGCTACCCCTCCTAATCAGCCAGCCAGACTTGGCTGCATAAGGGGGAGGGGCCAAGGGCATATAAGAAGAGAATGCTATGAGGTGCAAACGTGTGCATGCATGCATGACTGCATGTGGATGCACACACACAACACATGCATGCACACACAAAAGGCAGGTGCTTACACACACACACACAGAGACACACATACAGGCAGACACATGCACACAGAGGCATGCAAAGGCGTTGCCCTATAGCAGCTCAAGGCAAAGCTTCAGAAAACCAATGTTGTGGCTTAGAGAAGCTAAGGGGGACCTGTAAAAAGGCAGGTGGGCCAAGGGGCAGACAGCATGACTCCCTGAGTGGGCCTCTGCAAAGCCCAAACCCTCAGACTTGCTGGGCTGCTCCTGGGATCTAGAATGTGCAGAGCACACGAGGTCAAGACTGGACCTGGGCTTCCTCGGTGTTTGAGAAGAAGAGAACCTAAGAGAGCATGGCAGATCCAGATGTGGAAGGTACAGATGCAGGGGCATGGTGGAAGCCAGAGGCATTGAGCTTTGAGAACCAAACTGGGAGCCATACAGACAGTTCAAAACTACTGCAGATAAGGAGTGAGTTGACTTTAGTCATCAGAAGCCTGAGAATGACCACAGTGAAAACGATTGTGCTGGTGCCAGGCTCAGAATTCATGGTTCAAAGGGCAAGTAATTTCAAAGAATTTACAGTTCAGAGGATGGGGTATGGCTTAGTGGGCCAGAACTGCTTGTTGTGCAAGCATGAGGACCTGAGTTCAGATCCCCAGAACCCGAGTAAATGTGGGAAGTGGCAGCATTTGCCTGTAATCTCAGTGTTAGGAGGAAGAGACAGACAGGAGGATTCTGGGAGTTCGCTGACCAGCCCGTGAGCTCCAGGGCCAGCGAAAGACCACGACTCAAAAAATAAGGTGGAAGGCTGGAGTGGTGGCTCTGTGGGTAAGAACACTTACTGCTCTTACAGAGGACCTGGACTGGGTTCCTACTACCTACGTGGCTGCTCGCAAGCATTTCTAACTCCAGTCTCCGGGAGTCCTCCCTCTTCTGGCCTCCACGGGTACTGCACATCTGTGCTGAACAGACATCGGCACACACATAAAAAATAAAAAAAAAATCTTAATCTTAGCCGGGCATTGTGGCTCGCGCCTTTAATCCTAGCACTCGGGAGGCAAAGGCATGCGGATCTTTGTGAGTTCAAGGCCAGCCTGGTCTACAGAACGAGTTCCAGACCAGCTGGGGCTTCAGAGAGACCCTGTCTCGAAAAGACCAAAATCAATCAATCAATCAATCAATCAATCGATCAATCAATCTTTTAAAAACAAAGGTGGTGAGCCTTTGAGGAAGACTTTAGAAGTCAATCTCTGGTATCCAAAGCTACACACACACACACACACACACACACACACACAAAATTTTTGCAAAGACAGGAAACTGAGGGTATGGGTTGTGTGTGGAGTCTGAAGCAGGCCCTGTCCACAGAAGCAAGGATCCGATGGCTAGAGCCACTCTCAGAACTGATCAGTAGTCCTAATAGGTCTGTGCACCGGCGAAGGATGTGTCGTGAAGGCATTTCCACGCCTGCCAAGGAAAGTAAGATGAGCTGCAGGGTGTGCAGGTAAGGAAAGGTGAGCAGTGTTAGAATAGTTTCTTTCCTCACCTGCGGTCCCCATGCACAGACGCATGGCCTGCATTCGGGACCGCAGCTCCCCAGCCGCAGCTGAGGTCACCCTAGGGTGACCCCCACGGCGTCCACGCCGAGCTGCCGAGGCCAAGGCTGGAACTACACTTCCCAGTGTGCCCGGCGGGGCGGGGCGAGGCGGGGAGGGCGCAGGCTCCGAACGCGGAAACAAAAGAGCCTGGCCGGCGCCGCCCGCACACTCGCGCACCCCGCGCCCGGGCGCACACGGAGCACTGAGCGGCCGCAGCCACGATCCCGGCGCGGCAGCCCGGGACCCGCCGTCCCTGCCGACCCCGCCGCCTGCCCCATGGCGTTAAAGCGGATCCAGAAAGTGAGTGCGGGCTGGGCCTGGCACCCAGTGCGTTGTCCTGGGCGCCGGGACGAGGGCTGCTCACTGGAGGGTGGCCGGGCACTGCGCGCGGTGGAGGCACGGCGGGTGGGGGTGGGGGGGGACAGGTGGACCGTGGACCCCGCGTGTCCCGCGAGGCCCGAGGTGGCTGGAGCCTGCGGTGCTCCAGCTCGCGGTGCGCTTGGCCGGCTGCGCCCCCTGCCCCGGGTGCGGGTCCTCCCGGGTGGCCGGACCCACCCCGGGTTTGCGCATCACCGCCGCGGCCCGATTTCGCCCTCCTGCGAGCGGGTTCCGTGCCGGGTTACGCTGTGCGCCCGCACTGGCTGTCTGCATCCGAATTTCTTTTCTGTGGTAGTCCCCGGGCAGCCTGGGAAGGTGTGGTGGGCCTGCGGCCTTTCTTCTCTAAACGATGGGTTGGGTCTTTCTGTGCTCTGTAGTTGGCTGTTCTCGATAGCGGGAAGGGGCTGGGGATGCTCATCTGGGGCTGAGGAGCCAGGAGAAGCTTCTGTTCCTTCTATTTTGGTGGCTCTGCAGCTGCCGCTCCAGGTCACAAGCTGTAGGGAGAACATAGTTGCTGATACACAGCAAGATGACCTCTTGGCTGTGATTCATGGCGAGGCGAGCCAGGCAGGTTGTCCATCTTTACCCTCTTATGATAAACTTGCATGTAAAGTTGGAAACAACACATACAGCCACACATTAACTTGTTTTGATGCTTTGACACATGAGTGGAGAATGAGGAAGAAAGGCGAATGGTCAGTCAACAAACATGATCTATCCCATCCCTGCAAGGAATTGTTTTCTCTTTGTATCCTTTACCGCACCCTTTCCAATATAAACATCTTGCAGAAGAGGGATTTGGCTACCCACCCCTCTTCATCTTTTCTTTCTTGCTGGGCGATCCCCTGTTCCAAGTCTTAGATTTTTCAGCTCTAGTCCTTGCTGGGAGCTAGGGGTGTTTGTGGGTGTTTGGGAGGCTTTGTAAGCACCTGTGCCAACAATGGACAGTGTGTTTGGTAATTGATTTCACAAGAAATCGGTGCATCTCGATCTCTTCTCGACTGTTTCAACCACTCCTGAAATCAGATGGCTTGGGTTAGAGCAGTGGGAGGCAGATGCATACATTGTATCAGACCAGGATGTCTTTAGGTACAGAGGACAGCAACTTTTGCATTCAGCCACATTTTGTGTTCTTTTTTGTTTTGGTACAAATACTAACTCTGTGGATCATTGTTATTCTTGTCACTATAAAATTTAAAGTCAGGCCAGCATTTGTTAAATAATAAGGTTTTCTCTTTTGAGGATGATATGGTGCCTGTTTTTTTTCATATAAATACGCACTTTGAAGCCTCAGTCAACATAACCACACCTTTCAGACATAGAATGTTCCTGTAATATTGGTTCCTATTTGGATTTGACAACACACATTTTTCCAGGGAAGTTTGCAAATTCTGTTTCCTTTCCTGGTGGTGAGACATGTTCACGTGACTTCAATAGCTTGTGGGTACTCTGGGACTTGTCCCTAATGACTAGACCTTCACAGAAATATTGACACCACCGTAATCTGAGGAAAAAAAATCTGCAGCAGATCTGAAAAAAAGACTTGGGCATTTGTCATACTCTAAATATAAGTCAAATGTTCTGGCTAAGCAGGCCTGAACACTGGCCTTAGCTATCGTGCGTGTGTGTATGTGTGTGTGTGTGTGTGTGTGTGTGTGTGTGTATTAAATGAAATACTTCTTTTATAAATACATTAAAATGATGGGGCTGGATATATGGCCTAGTGGTTAAGATTACCGACCGCTCTTGCAGAGGACCCGGGTTCGATCCCCAGCACCCACATGGCGGCTGAGAACCATCTGTAACTCCAATTCCAGGAGAACTCCAGTTCCAGGGGAATCCGAGACCCTCTTCTGACCTCCACGGCATTGCACGACATGGGTGCACAAACCTACATGCAGACAGTACATTCATACACATACAAAAATAATAAATAAATAAATAAAATTAAAAAAATAAAGAAATACATTAAAATGAGGTTATCTGGTAAGATATCACTTAAGTACAATTGATGTCAAGTCTTTGGCAAATTCATACTCCAGAGAAGAAACTGGAGATTCTAGGTTAAGGTCAAACTTTGGCTTCGCTGTCTTCAGACAGGTTGACCCCACCAGTCCCCCCAATCATACACAAAAGCCATTCCCTCAGATGCTGTCGTTTCTTCTGTATTCTTTCTTTAGTTCCCATCTTGATTAGAAACAATCCAGGTGGGGCAGGCTGCTTTGCTTCTAAACAGCTACAAAACCCTCTTTTGTAGCTTCAGTTTATTTTATTTTATTTTTTATGTGTATGAATGTACTGTCTGCATGCAGGTCTGTGCATCCGTGCCTTGCAATGCCTCAGAGGTCAGAAGAGGGCATCAGATTTCCCTGGAACTGGAGTTAAAGACGGTTCTCAACCGCCTTGTGGGTGCTGGGGATCAAGCCTGGGGCCTCTCCAAAAGCAGTCGGCGCTCTTAACCACTAGGCCATCTCTCCAGCCCTGCAGCTTCAGTTTTAAAATCATATCTGAATCTTGCCTATTCTAGCAAATGAAGTTGTGTGTGCTAATCTTTAGCTTTGCTTTTTTTAAAAAAAGATTTTATTTTTATTTATGTGTATATGTGTGTCTTTGGTGTGTGTGCCATGTGTGTGAGGAAGCCAGAGGGGAGGGTATTGGATCCCCTGCAACTGGAGTTATAGGCAGTTGTGAGCCTCCTGATGTGGGTGTTGGGAACTGAACCCACTTTCTTGGTAAGAGTAACAAGTGCTTTTAACCATAGAGCCATCACCAGACCCTGGCCTTTTAGAGTACATTTTAAAGAAGTCATGTCAGATGACTTCAGGCTAGTGGGTTGTAATGCCCAGCTCTACAGTGGTGTAGCAGAGGATACCAACAGGGGTTGGGAGGAGGGGTACTCCCAGGGAAGGGCACCAGAATCACCCATTGACCCACTGCTGTCCGTGAGAGATTCTGGGGCTGTGGTAGACAGATAAAGAAACTCAGTGTTCTGCTTTGTTCTCCTTATCTATAGCAGGAACCTGAGGACTAGAGTGGAGAAGTGCTCTCCCCAAGGCTGATCTCAAAGGAAGTCATTTGGTGTATCTGAGAACGAAGTTCACAGCTTCACGTCTCCACCATGAAAAATATAAAGGTGGTTGGATTGTATCTGTATACACAGCATGTGGATATCAATGCTTAAAATATATTTCTGACTAGAATAGGCTAAGTGATTTAACACTAATTTAGACACCATGTGCCAGTTTTGCATTTCAGCTCATAAATTTACACACCCATGACCTATTTTTAGACACAGTGAAAGATGTTATTGCAGTCACCTAAATCACTGAAAAGAAGTTTGAACAAAATCTGAGGGGAAAAAACCTGCAACAGATCTGAAAAAAAATCAGCTTTCAATTGGGCATCTATTGTTTTCTCAAATGGTTTTCTAAGTGTTTTGTGTGTGTGTGTGTGTGTGTGTGTGTGTGTGTGTGTGTGAATACAATTTAGAGTCTTTGGTACAAATGTTTTAGAAATCATTTTTAAGTCATAAATGTTATAACATGACCCTGTGTGCCTTGAAATCTGGATGAAGAAGAAAATGTGTCCATCATCTCAGTATCATTTCCTCTGTGTTTGTTTTCCTTTATAGTTTTAGGGGGGCTGGAGAGATGGCTCACTGGTTAAGAGCACCAACTGCTCTTGCAGAGGACCCAGGTTCAATTCCCAGCACCCACATGGTGGCTAAGAACCATCTTTAAGCCAGGCATGGTGGTGCATGCCTTTAATCCTAGCACTCAGGGAGGCAGAGGCAGGCAGAACTCTGTGAGTTCAAGGCCAGCCTGGTCTACAGAGTGAATTCCAGGCCAGCTGGGGCTATAGGGAGATCCTATCAAAAAAAAAATAAAAGAGTCTTAGGTGACAATCCTACTAGCATGGTATATATTAGACACGTGTCTGGTTTTGTGTTTGGAAAAGTTAAATGAAAGACTTCTTTTGTAAATACAGCAACACTGATCATTATCCTGAGTGTATAGTGCTCTACCCCAAAATTTGGAGCTGGGAGTGTAGCTTAGTGATAGAGTACATGTTTACCATGTCCAAAGACCTGTGTATAACCACCAATACCACAAAAATAAATAAGTTGCATTTAATTCCCTGAAAAGAACATTTGGGTTTTTAAACAGTTAACCAAACTGTGTACATGAGGAAAAATTAAAACACAATTTTGAAATGTTGAATTTTTTTATTTGTACAATTCCATATTACAATGTTTTTGCTAGTCCAGTAAACAAAATACCCTAAATGCCCATCCCCTCTGTGGTTGGGTCAGCAACTGAAGAAAGAGGACCCAGCTTTTATTCCTGGTACCTGATTACTAACATCAGTTTTCTCATCCTCACACCATCCTGGAGGATGAGAACTACCATGTGTGCAATGGTTGCTCTGCCTGACACTGTTCCCAGGCTTAACCTGGATCAGTTGGTTTAATTATTCCTGAGCCCTGAAAGGTAGAAATCATTTGTTTTTGAGGGAAGATCTTACTATGTATCCCTGGCTGGCCTGGAATTCAGAGAGCTTCACCTGCCTCTGCCTCCCCAGTGCTGGGATTAAGGTGTACCCACTGTGCCTGACCTGGTAGAAATGGTTTTATTCCCATTTTTCAGTTAATGAAATAGGTACAGAGATAGTTACTTGATTGTGTATCTGGCACGTAGGAATGCTAGGATTCCAACCCATTCAGCTCCAGAGACCTCTTCATACATGGCTTCTTTCATCCATGTATACTTTTAATATTTGTTTTCAAATTGTAAGATGCAGAATCACAGGGCTGAGGCTTTATAAAGTGTTCACCTAGCATGCAAGAATGAGGTATGATGGCTCATTTCTGAAATTCCAACACCCAGGAGGTAGAGACAGGAAGGCTACATACTGAGTTTGAGGACTGGGCTACATGAGTTCCTGTGGAGGGAGGGAAGGAGGGGGAAAGAAATACACATATGCAAACGCAAAATGAAAGAAGAAAGACAGGGTCAAGTGAGTTTATAGGTGCAGGTGCTTGATGGTATAAATGTTCACTGGTCGTGGTAATTATAGTGCTCTGTATTTAATCACTACCAACCACATTGCTTAGGTGTGGATGATGTCTTGTCATGGCTCTAGTGGTGACCCGAAATCGCTGAACACAGGCAGTGAATAACAGCTCCCTTCATCTTCCTGTCCCACTGTAAATTTTTGCTCCTCCAAAAGGATTTAGAAAAAAAAAAAAATTTAGTTTGTACTCTCTTAAATATTATTTCATTGTAGAATTTTCATTTGACAACCATTTGTGAATTGATACAATTGTTTAAATTCATGTAATGGCTTTGAGTCGCAAACTAGCCACATTACAAGATTAAATGCCAGACTGTACAGTTCTTTCAAGACTGAGGGATGTAACAATAGAAAAATGAGTTGTGTTATTATATGGGGTCTGTATTATTTGTAGGTGAATGGTTTGCCTTGGGGGTGAGGAAAGCAGTGTGCTCTCTCTAAGAAGCCACAATGGGAACATTCCTCCCCATAAGTCTTATGATTAACGAGCTCAGTCTTTTGCCCTTGTATGTACTTTTCTTTCGTTAGTGCACTTAAGGTGTAAGAAAATGAGATAGATTATTACAGTTTAAAAGTTCTGAGGTTCTCGGGCTGGAGGGATGGCTCAGTCAAGAGCACTGGCTGTTCTACAGAGGATTCGGGTTTGATTCCCAGCACCCACGAGATGGCTAAAACCATCTGTAACTACAGTTCCAGCGGATCTGATGCTCTCTTCTGCCCTTCAAGAGCATTGGATGACATGGTGCACTCATATACATGCAGGCAATACACCTATACACATAAAATAAAAATAATAAACTATTAAATATATATGTATATATTTTTAAAGTTCTGAGGTTCCTTCTCCATGGAAAGAAGTAGCAAAGAACTAAACAAGATTGTTGACACCTATTTGGGGGAGCCAGACACATGGAAAGAGAAGGGTATAGATTGCCTAAAGAAAGCGGGGTACAGCCCTGTGCCTTCAGCTCCCTGAAATACACACAGGAAATCAGGGCCTGAATTTGCATTAGTGCTACTAACCAAAAATGATAAAACAAAAACTTAGTTGACCAACTCAGGTAATGTATTAGTCCCTGTCCCCTTTTACTAAAGAACTGATGAACTAATAATTCATTGAAAACATTGTCCCTTCTCCTCTTACCTACTAAAGTTCAGGAATAAGTGATAATAGGTTATAATATGATGAAATTTGTAATTTGGGAATCAGGGGAGTCCTCAGGCCACCACAGAACATGTGTTCAGGAAGGCAGACAGAGTTTGTTTCTGGACCGCCTTAGTCCCTGTGGCCTCTTGAGAAGCTGAGGCCCTGTGCAGTTAATTTGCTTCTGGAAATTTGCTCCTGTTAATGGTTCCACTTCACACAGACAGAACAAGGGGTTTCCGAATTCAGGGGTTGTTCTCTGTGGGGAGGAAGCCATGTACAGTTTCCACCAACCCTATCCCTAACATCCTGTGTGGCTCATCTCCTTCAGGGACACAGCACAGCTCATTTGGAAGGCCAGGCTGCTGTCAGACTGAAGAAGCCTCTCCAAAGAGGATGGGCTGCGTACACAGTCCCTTGGCTGGCCACCCTCCACCCTAGTAGCTTGGCAGCAGTACAGGGAACTCTGTGAGAGAGAGAGAGAGAGAGAGAGAGAGAGAGAGAGAGAGAGAGAGAGAGAGAGAGAGAGAGAGAGAGAGAGAGAGAGAGAGAGAGAGAGAGAGAGAGAGAGAGAGAGAGAGAGAGAGAGAGAGAGAGAGAGAGAGAGAATATATGTGTGTGTACCAGGTCATGAGGAAAAACTTTATTTTTAAGAATTTTTATTTTAAAAAAATTTTTTATTATATTTTTAATCATGTGCATATGTTGGGGACTGGGGGTTGTGCACTTGAGTGCAGTGCTGAACTTACAGGCTGCTATGTGCTGCCTGACTTCGGTGGAAGAATGCAAACTCAGTCTTTTGGAAGAGTAGTACCTCCTCTTAACTGAGCAATCTCTCCAGTCTTTCTCCCTTAGAACTTGTACTTAAATAAATCTGTGTTCAAATCTTTACTTAATAAACTCTAACTCTGCTTCATTTAAAAAATTGCATGCCAGCCACCTACGTATATGTTGATACACATAGATAAAAGGCCTCAGCCTTGGAAACATTTCCTTGATTCAAACTATCAAAGCCCATTGTTTTCCACAGCAAGTAGCCGCATTTTCAGGTCACACACAGTGTTAGGGAGGAATACTGGGTGATTCCAAGAGCATTTTAACATTGTTGTTTTGAGACAAGGTTTCACTTTGTGGCTAACCTCAAACCCATGTTCTCTCTGCCTCAACATCCTGGACGCTGGGGTAAGAGGAGTGTAGCACAGTGTAAGGCGAACTTTTTAATGCAAACATGTATTAAGTGCCTACTGTATGTCAGTTATTAAGAATAGAGCTGTAGGCACTGTAGACATGGCTCAATGGTTAAGATCACTTGCTGCTTTTGTAGAGGAACAGAGTTCAGATCCTGGTGACTCACAGCTCTTGTAATTCCATCTTGAAAAGATCTGACGCCCTCTTCTGGCCTCCACAGGCAACCCCCCCCCTCCCATTGCCCAAGCATACACATAAATAAAAAATATTTTTTTAAACAAGGAATAAGCCTGGTGTGGTGGTCCATGGCTTTAATCTAAGCACTTGGGCAGCAGAGGCAGGTGGATATCTGGTGAGATTGAGGCCAGTCTAGTCTACATACCCAGTTGGGGCTATAGGGAGACCCTGTCTCAAACAATAACAAAAAATAGAGGTGTAAGATATATTTAATAACAAATATTGGTGGATATAGTCACATTTTATGTATATTTTTAAAATAGGCAGGTAGGCTTTCTCTCTTTTTTCCCCTATTTTGTTTTATCTTGGTTACTGTGAACTAAATGGTAAGATTTGGTAATGTAGCATTCAAGTCTCTATGTAGCATATTGCATCTTGTGTCAAAATTCTGTGCATTCTGTGAGGCTGTGTGTAGTCATTTCCTGTCAAACTTTTCTTGCCTCCGAGAGTGTCTCTGAATATAAACACTCTTCAAAGCTTAGGAAGTGTTATTTCTAACCTTTTGTGACATACAGGGCTCTTGGGAGAGAGAAGGCTCCCTTTCCATACCCTCACTCTTGTCTTTGGTTTCTCTTGAGCATGGTAAAAATGTGCACAGAGGGACATCATGGAGAGCAGTGCTCTGGTTGTCAGTTCTGGGGAAGGTTGGGGTGGGAAGATGCTGGAGAGGAGGTCAAGTGGTCTGAACTTTGTCTTAGCTTTAGTTTTCAAACTTGGCCAAGAAAGTCAGTCTTTATTTTTCCCATCTGGAACCTAATGAGGTGAACCCCATCATTTCTGTGGTTCCCTCTGTAGATATCTGTGTTGTGCTTATGTGGATGTGTGCATAATACTCATATCTGTGTTGTGTCAGTATATATGTGCTTATGTGGATGTGTGCATAATACTCATATCTGTGTTGTGTCAGTATATATGTGCTTATGTGGATGTGGGCATAATACTCATATCTGTGTTGTGTCAGTATATATGTGCTTATGTGGATGTGTGTATAATAATCATATATGTGTTGTGTCAGTATATATGTGCTTATGTGGATGTGTGCATAATACACATATCTGTGTTGTGTCAGTACATATGTGCATATGTGTATGTGTGCATAATACTCATATCTGTGTTGTGTCAGTATATATGTGCTTATGTGGATGCGTGCATAATACTCATATCTGTATTGTGTCAGTATATATGTGCTTATGCGGATGTGGGCATAATACTCATCCTTCTGATTCTCTTCCTCTTTTTGCTGGGTATTGAACCCAGGGTCTCCTGCTTGCCACACAAAGCACTTCACTGGTCAGTGTCTAGAAACTCCTGTTATATTTTTGAAGCAAACTTAACCTTATTTTCTGTTTGGTTCAGCAAACACTAAAACTTGTTGAAAAGGTAAAAACAGAACACTATATCCTGCAGCTGTCTGAGAGAAATTCAGTTTACATGAAATATAAGTGTTTTTAAACTTTGGCATCTTAGTGCATGTTAATAAGTTGTGCTCTGATTACAAATCAATTATTTGTGAGGTAAATAAGATGTGTTCTATTATATGACAATGTGCTTTCTTATTCCATTTACCTTCCAACTGTTTTACAGATGACTTTGTCCTTTATAGACTTTTTCTGTGTATTTGCATTGCTGGCTTATATGCAGATCTTTAGAGATTTTGCTTAATACATTTATAGAGGGCCTTCTAATACAAGGAGAATATTAACTGAATAATGAGATGCATAGAAAAGTAGTTATACCCAGAAATAAGGTAGGAAAAATGCTGTAACTATATATAGATGGACTTAGGGAAATGCCACAAGGAAAATACAATGCATTTATGCAGGAAGGAAGACAGTGGTGGGTGTATGGTTTGAATGAGGAGTGCCCCCCATAGGCTCCAAGTATTTGAACACTTAGTTGATGGCGCTGTTTGGGAAGGTCATAGAATGTTTAGGAGATGTAACCATGCTGGAAGAACCATGTGCGGTGGGGTGCTTTAGACTAGACCCATCTTTTTCCCTCTCTCTGCTTCCTGTGCCTGCTTGGCATGTGATCTCTCAGCTTTCTGCCCTGGCTGCCTCCTGCCATGCCTCCTCACCATGATGGACTCTTGTTCCTCTGGAACCAGAAACCCAATAAACTCTTCTTTCTATGAGTTACCTTGGTTATGGTATTTGATCACAGAAACAGAAAAGTAATACAGTGGAGAAGGGCAAACTTTTTTGGAGGAAATCAGGAACTCTTCAGTGGAGATGACGGTCTTAGATACAGATCTGGAAAAAGCACAGTGAACTGAAAGACTTGGGAGATACAGGTTTGTATAGGAAGCTGCAGAAATCAAGACACTGGAGTTTGCATGGCTTATTTGGAACCTTGAAGGGCCATGCTGAAAAATGTATACTCAATCCAGAAGTCTGATGAAGCTATGGAACATTTGTGTTTCCTGATCCTGGGGCTGGGTATTCATGCTATTCCCTATGTGGAAATGTTATTTTGATGACTATGCTGAACGAGGCTACACAAGGCACTCTGGAAACAGAGCAGGGACCAACTGAAGGTCACAGAAAATCCTCTAATGAAATGATGTTTAAGGTAAGACCTGATGATAAAAGTGAGACGAATAGCCAGGTGTGGTGGTACTCACTTTTAATTCCAGCACTGTGAGTTTGAGGCCAGCCTGGTCTACATAGTGAACTCTAGAAAAAACATTTTCCTAAGAGGAAGCTATGTTGAACAATACAGACAAGATAGTATTTTGCAGAAACAAAAGTCATTTTGAATAGTACAAAGAATTTTTCGTTTTGTTTTTGATACTGGGTCTAGATATGTAGTTCAGGCTTGCCTTAAACTTACTATTCAGCCCAAGCTGATATTGAACTCATATGTCTAGGATTACTCCTGAGTTCTGGGATTATAGGCATGTACCACCAAACCTGGGTATAAATCTTTTTATTTTATTTTTATTTTTTGAGCATCTGTACATCGCATACAATGGTTTCCATCCAAACTGAGTCCCCTCCCTGTCCCAACCCCGGTCAGAACTCATGCATCACAACATCCAAACTAAGTCCTATCCAGTCAAGCTCCCAAACCCAGATGTCCTTCTATGCAAATAGTTCCGCTAGAGTCCAGTCTACATATCTAAGAATCCTAGGCAAGGCATACTCTTCCTCACCCAACAGAACTCAGTCTCTGTAGTTCTCAGTCCAGGGTCAGTCACCTACCTATTTCTCTTGCTCCACTTTGAGACCTTGTCCCAGTTGGCATGGGTCCCATGTCTGATGCCTACATTGTTACAAGCTTACAATCAATTGTAAGTCACTGCTTCTCTATATCCATGCACCACCTTGGCTCTTACAGTCTTTCCACCCCCTCTTCCTCAATGATCCCTGAGCCATTGGGTAGGTAAAGTTTAATACAGGGGCCCCATCCAGGGATACACACTGGGGGGCTCCCATTCTTTGGAGGTTGACTAGTTGTGGCCTTCTGCTGGGTATAAATCTTACAAGGTAAGTGGAAGATGTCTCAAAGGCTTGACATGGCACCCTAAGAAGATTGCAGTGAGTGGTGGAGGAACAAGAAGCTGAACTGCTCAACAAAGAGAACTTGAACTTTGCTCTTGTTCAAGTGACATTAAGGAGGGTCTGAGCCAGGGTGATAACAGGGGACATGAAAGTGTGAAGGAAAGTAAGAAAACGGCAGGGGTTGCCAGGTGTGGTGCACTCAGGAGGCAGAGGCAGGCGGATCTATAAGTTCAAAGCCAGCCTGGTCTACATAGAGAGTTCCAGGACAGCTGGTGCTGCAGGGAGACCTTGTCTCAAAAAGACCAAAAAAAAAAAAAAAAAAAAAAAAAAAAAAGGCTCATTGTGCTTGGCTCTCTTGGTTGGTGTGAACCACTGATGCCTCCCCCTGCTTGGCTCTTTGTTCAAGTCAGAGCAGCTGGCCTGGGGTCTCTTCAACCTCTTCCTTTGCACTCCATTGTGCTTCTGGATGCTATGGTGGTGTCTGTCTGCCTACTTCCCAGTAGCTCTCTGCTCTGGCTATCTCAGACATCTCTGCCCAGGAGTTTTCAGCTGCGTTGTAGTAAGTCACCTTCTAGGACCCTGTCAGGAAGGGTTCTAGGACTCTGTCCTGACAGAGAAGAATCAGAATACTTTGATACCAATTAATATGAGGGCATGGGAGGCTGGGATGGGCTGGATGGCAGAGCTAGAGTTTGGTTACTGCAGTGAATAAATGCATTTTTACCATAATACTTCCTAAAGTAGATTCAAATCCAGCTTTGATTTCTCTAAAATATATTTTACCTTTTATAATTCCTCAGACACACACACACACATACACACACACACACACACACATGCACACACACATGCACACACACAGGCACACACATAGAGGTGACTGAGGGTTTTATATTTAAAAGGATGCTTTGGGGCCAGAAAGATGGCTCATTGAGTACGACTCTAGTCATACAAGTGTGAGGACCTGAGTTTAAATTCTTGAAACCCACATAATGTCAGGAGTAGCAGCCTACATTTGTAATCCAAGCACCCCTATATTGGGATGGGTTAGGAAACAAGAGATTCCTGGCAGCTAGCAGGTCAGCTAGCCTGGTGTACCCAGTGCAAATCAACAAAGACACCCTATCTTGAACAAGATGGAAGGTGAGGATAACACCGAGGCTGTGCTCTGACCTCTACATGCTGGCCATGGTACATGAGCCTGCACTCACACACATGATATGCCTGTGTATATCATCACACACAATAAAAAAATAAAAAAAAAAGAGGCTGTGTTTGAAATCAGACCCAAGATAGAAGTTGGGAAATGAAGTCATCAGTGGCTGCTCAGAGCTGTGGGGAAGTGGAGGCAGAGATGAGGTGTAGTATAGAGAGTGCCCCTGATCCTGAACTCCAGCTTTGATCCTAAGTTGTACTGTGTGCTTCTAGTCTACTACACCAATGTGTCATTGCTTCACCTTCTTTCTGGGGTGGGGTGGATTTAGTTATAATATATTTCTTTCTATTTATTTGTTTATTTATTTATTTATTTTTTGTTGTTTTCGAGACAGGGTCTCCCTGTAGCCCCAGCTCTCCTGGAAATCACCCTGTAGACCAGGCTGGCCTTGAACTCACAAAGATCTGCCTGCCTCTGCCTCCCAAGTGCTAGGATTAAAGGTGTGTGCCACCACTCCCAGGTGCTGTATTATTTCTATACAAAACAGCCCAGACCTGGGGAGATGGTTTCATTAGTAAAGTGTCTGATCATATAGGAATGGGGACCTGAGTTTGTTCCCTAGTATTCATATAAAAATCAAAATCTTGTTGTGGTAGGTGCTTGTAATCCCATTGCTGGGGACTCAGGCAAGTCCATTTCGTTCACTGGCCAGCCTCCCTAATCAGTTTGGCAAGCTCCAGACCATAGTTCCAGAGACCCTGTCTCAAAAAAACAAAGTAGGGCCTTGGAGAGGGCTTAGGGGGTAAAAGCACTTGCCAAGCTAGCCTGATAACCCAAGTTCAATCCCCAGAACCCATGTAAAAAAGCTAGATGTGCTGGCACCATTTGAATCCAAGCACTCCTATGGCAAGATAGGAGTTGGAGACAGGGGAATCTCCCAGAAGTTCCTGGACTAGCCTGGATTATGCAGCATGGCAGAAATTTTCTGCCTGAAAGTTGTCCTCTGACAGATGCGTGTGTACACACACACACACACACACACACACACACACACACACTGACTAATAAGAATTGCTAAACAAGGTAGAGGGTGCTTGGGTAATGACACTTGAGTTTGACCTCTGGCCTCCACATGAACTCACAAATGTGTACCAACATGAGTGTACATACACACACACACACATCACTAAAAGCAGCCTTTGCCAGACACACCTGATGCAGAGAAGGACCAGCTAGTTTATTAAGTGTGGCTCCTATGAGGTAATTGAGTGTCATCGGCATTTTGAAATCTTCCAAAGAAGAGTTCACATGATATAAAATCAAAATGTACTTCAGTTTGGGGCTGGAGAGGTGGCTCAGTGGTTGGAGTACTGACTGCTTTTGCAGAAGACCCAGGTTCCATTTGGAGCACCCACATGGCACCTAACAACCATTGGTAACTCCAATTCCAGGGGACCTGACACCCTCTTTTGGCCTTTGCAGGCATTGCATGACACAGGTGTACTTACAGACATACAGGCAATACACTGAAACACATAAATGAAAGTAATAAATAAAATATTTTTTTAATTTTAAGAAGCTGTACTTTAATTCAAGGGCTTACAGAGGTCCTGTGTTGAGACATTTCTGACTGTCTGACATCTCTGTATTGAAAGAGCTGTGGTTTGCAGGGTGAGATCAGCCTGGACTTTAAGGCCTTGGAATGTTTATTTCCATCCATATTTAGCTCATCTAACCCTTTAGAGACAACACTGCAAGAAAAAAAAAAGTGCAGTTCAGTAAATGTCCCTGTCTTGTTTTAGGGTTTTGAGGTAAAGACTGTTTTATATCATTAATTAATTGCCGGTAAAGCCAGGAATTTTGAAATAATGCTTTCCTGTGCTTGGGACTGAGTAATTTAAACTTAGGCCTGTAAATCAGCCCCATATACCACCCAGAGTGGTTATACTATATTATACAGATTCATATCTTCTGTCTGTCAGAGCCAGAAAACAGCAAAAGCATTTTCAGTCTGATCAGCTGTTTGGAGGAAATATTTACTGCATAGCTATCATATTAATTCTTAGGGGTGAAAAAGGCCACTGTTGCCCATTAGTGCTTGTTCTCTGCTGTCAGGAAGGGACCACTAGCTACTCTTCTGGGAACTGAGAGAGGGATGCAGGCCTCCTCTCTTCACCCCTGCTTTATTTCCTAATATTTGTTTAGTTTCTTTGAATTAGCTTGCTTTATCTACTTATATATGTTAAGTCCCCTAGAGGCAGGGGCTGAGTCTAGGTTGTTTTCTGGAGAACACTCAGCATATTGTGGGGGTGTTATAAACATGCCATCTGTGCCCATTTAAATTCAGTTTGAGGCCTTTCAGTACTTGTCTGTGTCTTGCTGGTTATAGAAATCTGCACCAGGATAGAAGTGCTTAGCCACATAAGACTATAGAAATCCATTAAATACACTTTTTTTTTGGCAACCTTGTGAGGGTTTTCTTTTTTTTTATGGTTCCAGTCAGGCAAGAAGGACATTCCCTGCAAACCACCACTCATTAGTAGCTTGAAGTTTGAAATTTAAATACCATTACTAAATGTGGATCACATGGAGTTAGAAAATTGCTTCATTGGCCTGGGTGACTTCTGGGGAATGTTTCCTCCAGTTTTGATGTTATTTATTGCTTGATATGTATTTAGCTATAGGGTTGGCTTGTTTTAAGTTTCTTTGTCTTAAATGTGAAGAATGCCTTTGAATCCACAGTGCATTTCAATTTCAGATTGAAGCAACTAGAAGTTGTTATGCATGTGGTGGGCTTGCTGTAATTATTTATGGGTTTGTAACTAATCTCATTCTTTGACAGCCATATTTTACATGATCAACTGGAAATGAAGTGTTATGCACATGGCGTGTGTGTGCTGTAATTATTTATGGGTTTGTAACTAATCTCATTCTTTGACAGCCATATTTTACATGACATGAACTCCATACGTCCTCTGTGTTTTTATATTATTATGTTCTTTATCAATGGAAGCATCATTTAGAAAGTTACAGTGCTGGGGCTGGAGAGGTAGCATAGTGGTTAAGACTTCTTGCTGCTTTTGCAGAGGACCCAAGTTTAGTTCCTTGCACCCATATTGGGTGGCTCACAACTGCTTGTAACTCCAGCTCCAGGAACTCCGAAACCCTCTTCTGGCTTCTGAGGGTACATGTACTCACATACACATACCCAGACATGGACACACACACACATATATATATATATATATATATATATATATTATATATATATACTTATGTATATCTCCCTTCCTAGCCTAGAACTCACTATGTAGACCTGGCTGGCCTCAGCATCAGAGAGATCCACCTGCTTCTGCCTTCTGGGTGCTGGGATTTAAGGTGTGCCCCACGACAACCTGCTGGCCACTGTTTTGGAACTGCTCTTGAGACTCTTGTGGCACGCCCTTTCTGTCTTTGGCTGCTTATGCATGCTGTGTTTCTGGGGTTCATCTGCATTGTCTCAGCAAGCTGACATTTGTTCATTCTCCCTGCAAGCTGTTCTGTGGGTGGCTGTTCAGGTTGTCCTTTGGGGCTGTTGCTGAGGATGAGGCTAAGTTGCTCCTCCATGTTCATACTTAGTCCATGTATCCTTAGAACTGCTGTGTCATCCAGCACTTGTGTGTCTAATCTTTGGATGTGTCTGACTGTTTCTAGGAGCAGACCAAGAAGCTGACTTGCCTCACTGGGGTTTTCCAACCTTAGTGTTTTTCTTCCTTTTTATCTGAACTATACCATTGAGTGTGTCATGGAATAAGATTTTATTTTAATTTTTATATCCTTGATGAAACTGAGCCCTTCTTATGTGTGTGTATACACGTGTGTGCATGTGAAAGCCAGAGATCAACATCAGATGTCTTCCTTCATCACTTATTTTCTTAATTTTTTTTTTTTTTGAGACAGGGTCTCCCTGTAGCCCCAGCTGGCCTGGAACTTGCTATGTAGACCAGACTGGCCTTGAACCAATAGAGATCTTCCAGCTTCTACCTCCCAAATGCTGGGATTAAAGGCGAGCACCATAATGCCACCATGCCTAGCTTCCACATTATTATTTTTTCTTCTTTAAAAAAATTATTTTGTTATTAAACTATTTCCATACATCATACATTTCTCAATTGAATTTAGAGTCATTTCCTTTTCCATGCCCCCCACACCACCTGAGTTACTGCACTCTGCCATACATGTCTTGCATCTTTTTCTGAGTCTTGCCAGAGTTGTTTTTTTTTTTTTCAAAGCAGAGGCTTATTGTTTTGGGGAGAACTTCACTATTTCAGTCTTTTTTTCCCCCGTTCTTTTGTTGTTCTCTCCAACTTATATTGCATATATATATGTATATGTGTATTTATACATACATACATACATACATAAATAAATATATTACAAGCATACATACACATATCACCTGAGTTGCAGGATTTTTTTTTTTTTTTTTTTTTTT
>VZQC01015075.1:98833-115640 GCA_009823505.1 Rhizomys pruinosus
CTTTTGATTTCTTTTGCTTTGAAGTCTATTTTTGTTGATATTAGAATAGCCACACCCGCTTTTTTTTTTTTTTTTTTGTACCATTTGCTTGGATACTTTCTTCCAACCCTTCACCTTAAGTTGGTGCCTATCCTTGAAATTGAGATGGGTTTCTTGTAGAGCATATAGATGGTTTTGTTTCCTACCATTCTCCCAGTCTATGCCTTTTGATTGGGGAGTTTAGCCATTAATATTGTAAGTTACAATGAAAGATGGATGTTGCTTCTTTCCATTATTATCCATTTTTGACTTCTAGCCTTTTTTTTGCTACTATGGTTATGTTTTTGTTAGTTTCTTTCCTAGGTTTGAGGATTGTTGCTCCTCTCTTACTGCCCTTTGATTGCTTCAAGTATTTATGAGAGTTGGTTTCCAGCATGTATTCCATCATCTTGTTTATGTCATGGAAGATTTTTCTCTCTCCTTCAACTATAGTCGACATTTTTTGCTGGTAAAGTATTCTGGGTTGGCATCCATAGTCCTTCCACAGGGAATGCTTTGTCACATGTTCTTCTTGCTTTCATGGTTTGCAGCGAGAAGTCAGTTGTAATTCTGATGGTTTCCCTTTGTATGTGACTGTTTTATTTTGTGGCCCTCAGAATTTTTCTTTGTTTTGGGCATCTGCATTTTAAACTATGATATGGCGTGGGGTGTTTCTTTTCTGATCTTGTCTATTTGGGGTCCTATGTGCTTTTGTATTTGTATGGTTTGTCTTTTTAGTTTGGGGAAATTTTCATCTATTATTCTTGTTGAAGATCTGATCAATACTATTCTCTTGAGGATTCTTCTTCCTTCCTCTATTCCTATGATGCGGAGGTTTGGGTCTTTCATAGTGTCCCATATTCCTGGTTGTTCCACTTTTGTGTATTTTAAAATTTTCATAATCTTATTTGAGCTTTTTAATTCTCGTGTTATCTTCCAGGTCTGATATTCTTTGTTCTGCTTCCTCCATTCTACTTCTGAGGCTTTTTCCTTATTCTTCTTCTTGATGCGCTGAGTGTTTAATTCCTTTTTGTTTCCTCTGTTTTTCTTTAGTATTCCATTTCCTTTTGAGCTTCTCAATCTCTTCTTTGTTTGCTCTCAATCTCTTCTTGGTGCTCCTTTTTCATTGGTTGGCTTCCTTTTTCAGTGTTTCTACTTCATTCGGAGTTTGTTTTTTCTCCCTCTAGTTCTTTCTGGAGTTTGTCTTCTGTTCCTTTAGTTCTTCCGAAGTTTGTCATTGTATCCCTCTAGGTCCTTTTTGAGTTTTTCCTCTCTCTCTTTAGTTCCATGACTTCTCTTTTATTTTCTTAATTTCTTGCGGTATGTCTGTAATTATTTCTAAGTCTGTTTCTTTGGTCTCCTCCAAGGGGATCCCATCGTGGCTATCTCCTCCAGGTTTGGTAGGCCGGTGTGGGATATCCTGTGCTTTTCCATGTTGTCCCTTCGTCTTGTCCTTGGCATAGGATTTCCCTTTTGTGGTTCAAGTCACAAACGACTTTTCACTATGTTATGGATGGTTTTGGCTTGCCTCCCTCCGATGCTTTTTTTTTTTTTTTTTTTTTTTTTTCTTTTTTTATTGGTGTTATTGACTTGGCTAGGTTTCAGGTTTTTCGTTTTGTGTATATATTGGATGTTGGAAGCCTACGTTTGTCTTCTCTTTCTGTTCTGAGGTTCTCCAAAAGGTTGACCACTTGGATTCTTCGCAATTCACTTGGCGCAGGAGCCGCGGGGGGGGGGGGGGGGGGTATTGTGTGCCTGATCTAGCCCGCCGCCCCGGTCCCTCTGGGCCGGGGACCCCGTAGACGGTTCACAGCGAGGCCCTCTCCCAGCTGCCCCCGCCGACCCCGCCTAGAGCTCAGGAGCCGTTTACCTGGCCTGGGCGTTATCGGCGTCTCCCCTGCGACCCGGTGTCCCGCCCACAAGTCCAGCCGGGACCAGGCAGAGAGAAACGCGACCCTGCTCACCCGAGCGCGGTCCCTCTGGGCCGGTGCCCGTAGACGGGTTCACAGCGAGGACCCTCTCCCAGCTGCCCCCCGCCAGACCCCGCCAGAAGTTCAGAGCTGTTTTACCTGGCCTGGCGCGTTATGGCGTCTCCCCTGCGACCCCGGTTCGCCCACAAGTCCCGCCGGACCAGAGCAGAGGGAAACGCGACCCTGCTCACCCGAGCCGGTCCCTCTGGGCCGGGGACCCCGTAGACGGGTTCACAGGAGACCCTCTCCCGCTGCCCCCGCGCCAGCCCCCGCTAGAGCTGAGGAGCTGTGTTACCTGGCTGGCGCGTTATGGCGTCTCCCCTGCGACCCCGGTTCCCGCCACACGTCCAGCCGGGACCAGAGCAAGGGAAACGCGACCCTGCTCAACCGAGCGCGGTCCCTCTGGGCCGGGGACCCGTAGACGGGTTCACAGCGAGACCCTCTTCCAGCTGCCCCGCCCAGACCCCGCCTAGAGCTCAGGAGCTGTTTACCTGCCTGGCGCTTATGGCGTCTTGAGGGGAGACGCCAAGGTTGAACACCTTTTAAAGATTTCTTACCATCTCTAGTTCCTCACTTGTGAAGTCTCTGTTCAGCTTTTGCCTCCATCTATTGAGTGGGTCATTTGTTTCTTCTTCTTTGTTTTTTGAGTAGTTTCTATACTCTGGAAATCATGCCTTGTCAGATATATCTGCAGTGAGGTTTCCTCCCACTCTGTGGGTTTTCTCTTCACTTCCTTTATTGTTTTCTTTTATGTACAGAAGTTTTTGAGTTTAATTTGAGGTCCCATTTGTCAATTGTTGACCTTAATTCTTGCACAGCTGCGTCTGTTTAGGAAGTCTTTTCAGCCTATGTATTGTAGTCTGCTGCCAACTTTTTCTTCTATCACCTTCAGAGTTTTTGGGGTTTCACAATGAGGTCTTTGTCCATCTGGAGTTGACTTTTGTACAGGGTGACAGGTAGGGTTTAATTTCATTCTTCTACAAGTGGTGATCCAGTTTTGCCAAACACCACTTGCGAAGATGCTGTCTTTCCTCCATTGTGTCTTTTTGGCCCCTTGTCAAATATGAGGTGGCTGAAATTGTATGTGCTCAAATTTGGATCTTCAATTTTGGTCCCTGGTCAACGGTGCTGGTTTGTGCCAGTCACAAGCTATTTTTATGACTATAGCCCTGTGTATGTTTGAAGTCTGTATAGGATCCTCCTGTATTGCTCTTTTTTCAGCGTTGCTTTGGCCTCGGGGTCTTTTGTTTTTCCAAATGAAATTAAGGACTTTGTTTCCAAGCCTGTGAAGAAACTCTTTGGGATTTTAATTGGGATTGCATTAAATCTGTACAAGAAATGTAGCTTAGACTGTAGAGGAAAAAGGTCCTGCAGATTCTCAGCAGCATGAAATAGCTACAGTAACCACACCACCGCAGAAGCAAGGGTAACAGCTGCACCCCACAGTTACCTTAGGAGTGTGTTTCTCAAAGCTCAGTATACTTTTCTGTGACAGAGGGTGACCTAGATCCACTCAGGAACTAGGATACACTACTTTCACTGATGTAAATGCCCTCTAAATAAAATACCAACACTGAGAGGCTGAGGAGATAGGAGATAGCTCAATAAAGCACTTGCCACACTCCCAGCACCCCCACAAATGCCGAGGAGATAGAGGCAGGATGGGGCGAGGGGGGTGGAGTTGGGATGCAGTGACCGAAGGATCCTGTGGTCACTGGCCAGACAAATCTAGCTACAAATTCAGTGACAAACCATGTCTCAAAAAATAAAGTGGTCCTTAAGGAAAACGAGGACACTCTTTTAGCAAAAAAAAAAAAAAAAAAAAAAAGTGTTCAACCTTGCTAATAATCAAGGAAATGCAAATTAAAACCACTTTAAGATATCATCTCACTTTGAAAAGACTGGCTAGGATCAAGAAAACGATACCAAGTGCTGGAGAAGTTGTGGGGAAAGGGGAACACTCATCCGCTGCTGGCAGGAATGTAAACTGGTACAGCCACTATGGAAAGCAGTGTGGAGAACCCTTGGAAGACTCAGAATGAACGTGCCACCTGACCCAGCCATACCACTTCTGGGTATATACCCACAAGACTCATTTTACCACAGAGATATATGCACAGCCATGTTTATTGCAGCTCTGTTCACAATAGCAAAAAGCTGGAACCAACCCAAGTGCTCAACTGACGAGTAGATAGAGAAAATATGGCACATCTACAACAATTTTTTTTTCTACAAATGCGTAGGTTCTCCATGAATTCCATGCTCTGGTTTGATCATCGGCAAATGTTCCTTGATGGTGACTTGCAGAGTTGTACCATCATCTGCTCTCATCATGTTTAGTTTTGTAAAATGGGTTCAGCAGAGCAGAACTGGGAAGAAATATCAAAATCTGAATGATGCTTGTTAGAAAGTCTGTGGAAAAACTTTGTGAATTTTTTTGATGAGCTCAGGTGATTAAACTGAGCAGGGAGTTAAAATCTCCATCCATGCCACAGCCCACAGCCCTGTGCAGGCAGCACTATCCCTGAACAGTGCCAGTGTTCAGGATCCCACATGTCCTGAGGAGGTTAGCACAGCACAAACCTTTAGAGCCATCTGAAGTAGTGGCCCAAGAATAGGTCAGCAGGATCTTAAATAAATGATAAGGAAAAAATGGAACTTTGAGGTTTCTTAACATAAAAACACAAAATGGAGCATTCTAAGGGGGCTTCTCCATGAATTTGGACACTACTAGAATGAGTTATTTGCCACATGGTGGAGATTCTTGAGAAATGTTATCTAATGGTTAATGGTCCTTGGTGTTTTTAGGCATCAAGTTTAATGACATATTATAACAGAGGGCATTCTGTGGTTTTTAAGTGATCCGCATTGTTCTCATGTAATCATAAACTCTTTACATTCAATTTACATACCTGTAAAGGCGATTAAATGTTTTTTTTAATTTTTTATTATTTATTTTTATTTTTTTAATTACTTTTTATTTATTTCTGTATGCTTATCAATGTACTGTCTGCATGCAAGTTTGTGCACCCGTGTCGTGAAATGCCGCGGAGGTCAGAAGAGGGTATGGGATTCCCCTGGAACTGGAGTTCTCCTGGAATTGGAGTTCAGACGGTTCTCGGCCACCATGTGGGTGCTGGGGATCGAACCCGGGTCCTCTGTAAGAGCGCTCAGCGCTCTTAACAACTAGGCCATCTCTCCAGCCCTATTTATTATTTTTTATGTGTATGAATGTACTGTTGGTGCACCCGTGTTGTGCAATGCTGTGGAGGTCAGAGGTCAGAAGAGGGTGTAGATTCCCCTGGACCTGGATTTAAAGACGTTTCTTAGCTGCCATGTGGGTGCTGGGAATTGAACCCGGGTCCTCTGCAAGAGCAATTGGTGCTCTTATCTGCTGAGCCATCTGTCCAGTTCAATTAAATGGTTTTTATTCCATTACCAGATCTATTCATTTGCATTTCTTCTGAAATTTGATCACCTGACTCAAATAAATACCAAACAATGATATGTAGAGAGCACCAGGCTAACTGTTATAGAGGATACAGGAGCAAGAGGCATAAAGGTTTTCACTTCAAAGCATTCGAAGCTATGTGAGGTGTACACAGTATTAATCTCAGCACTGGGACGTGGAGACAGGAGGATGGCAAGTTTGAGGCCAGTCTCGTCTACCTGATAAAGGCCTTCTCTTGAAAAATAGATAAAAAATAAAAAGCATTCTAGGAAAAGGGGAAAGGGGGAGGGATTATCATAGTAGGCATTTATTACATGCCAGATATTAAGCAATGTGCTTTCTCAATAGAAGCATTTATTTCTCAGTAGAAATCAAGGTCACTGGGATGTCCCCATGTTATAAATGGTGTCATGCACTTTTGACTCAGATTAATTTTCTAAGGTTACACAGCCAGCAAAGGCTAGTAGAAAGGCTTGGATTAATCAAGATTTAACTTCAAAACCTTTATTTTTTCAGAATGGCCTTTGGGGCTGGATTGATGCCTTAGCGGTTAAGAGCACTTGCTGCCCTTACAAAAGGACCTGAGTTCTGTTCTCAGCATCATATTGGGTTGGGTGGTCTACAACTGCCTGTAATCCTAGCTCCAGGGGATCCAAAGCCCTATTCTGGCTTCTGTGTGCACCTGCATGAATGTGTACGTATCCTCTGCCCCAGTTACATACACATGAATAAAAATAAAACAAATCTTTTTTGATTTGTTTAATTTCTAACCTTTTTGACACATGGTTTCTTGTAGCCCCAGCTGGCTTGAATTCACTATATAGACCAGGCTGGCCTTGAATTCGCTATATAGACCAGGCTGGCCTTGAACTCACAAAGATCCACCTGCCTCGGCCACCTGAGTGGGGACTAAAGGCACACACCATCCCACTCTATCAACAAATCTTTTTTTAAAATAACCTTTGAGGGCTGGATGATAGGTCACTGGTAGAGTGTTTACCTGGGTTGCACAAGACTTGGGTTCAACCCTCATACCGTGTTGATTAATTACTTTCAATATTCCAGAAAGGCTTTAGAGGTAGTCACTTTTCTGTTTCTGTGATAAAGCACCATGACCAAGGAACTTATAAAAGGAAGAGTTTATTTGAGCTTACGATTGACAGTTCCAGGGAATTAGAGTCCATTGTGGCAGGAGGCATGGTGGCTGGATCTGGAGCAGCAAACCGAGGGTCACATCTTGCAAAGAGCACAGGAACCAGAGAGAGGGTGACTGTAGACCACGAGGCTTGTTAAAACTCACTAAGCCTGCCCCCAGTGACATACTTCCTCCAGCACGGTCACAGACCCCAAGACCTCCAAAAACAGCGCCACCAACTGGAGACAAACGTCTGAATACCTAGAGCCTATGGGGGACACTCATTCAAACCACCACATTCCACTCCCTGGCCCCCATAGGCTCCTGACCATATAAAATGCAAAATGCATTTAGTCCAACCTTAAAAGTCCCCACAGTCTTTACCAGTTTCAATGCCATTCAAAAGTCTACAGTCCAAGTCTCTTCTGAGACTCAGGCCAATCTCCTAAACTGTAAGCTCCTGTAAAATCAAAAGACAAATTACATACTCCCAATGTACAGTGGAACCGAATACACATTCCCATTCCAAAAGGGAGGAATAGAGGCATAGTGAGGAAATACTGGACCAAAACAAGACCGAAAACCAGCAGGGCAAACACCAAGTCCAGTAGCTCCACATGCAACTTCTGGGACTTGACTTCCAAAGGGCTTAGATGGCTCAGCTCTTCCAGCTTTGCTTGCAACATACATCTCTTTCTTAGGCTGGTACCACTCCCTGTATGCAGCTCTCCTTGGCAAATATCTCACAGGTCTGGCATCTCGAATGTCTTCTTGGGGTCTCCGCTGCCAACCAGACTTCACATTCACAGCTTCATGCAATGGCCTATCAGGGCCTTCTTTATGCAGGGACACCCCTGCTGCACTCTGCCTGACCTTGGCAGCTCTCTGAAACCGTGGAGGAAGAACTGATGACCCCTTCACTCTTGCAAACTTCATGCCTCTAAAGCCAGCACCACGTGAATGAAATTGCCGAATCTGGCTGCAAGTTCGGGATGGACTCTCTCCTACTTTAACCACATTTGTAACTTTTCTCTGCCCTGGACTTGCTGGAGGATTAGCTGGGTGTGGTCTTGCCCTGAAGGTACTGATTCTGCTGTTTACTTGTAAATCTCGAGGCCTCTCCTTAATCACTTTAATCTCACTTTTTCCATTGTTTACTTGTAAATAGCTAGGCCTCTCCTTAATCACTTTAGTCTCCTTATCAAATGGAACCTCTCCTTCACATGCCTTGGCCCCACCTTTAATCTTCCTAGTGCAGTTATCAGATCCAAACTGTACATTTTGCATTTCTTTCTGCCCCATCTGCTCTTTTTCACTGTAGATCTGTACAATATTCACCATTAAAAGCCACGCCACCATTTCTACATTAGGCTGTCTTGAAATATCCTCCGCCAAAGACATCAGTCCATTGCTTTTCAACTTAGCATCAGGCAAGCATTTGGGCTGTGGGCAAACTGCTGCCAGACTCTTTATCAAAATATCCCAGTTGCTGCCTAAGTCTTTATCCTCCCCTGGAACCACATCTTTTGCAGCCATGCTTTCTTCCAGGCCTCCACTAGAATGGCCCTTTAAGCTCTGCTTACAGTAGTCAACAGCCTTTCTAGCCCAAAGTTCCAAAGTCTTCCACATTTCTCCAAACATCCACATGGTCAGGTTCTTCACAGCCAACACCCCACTCTTAGTACCAAATTACAAACACTTTTCTGTTGCTGTGATAAAACACCATGACCAAGGAACTTATAAAAGGAAGAGTTTATTTGAGCTTACAATTGACGGTTCCAGGGAATTAGAGTCCATTGTGGCAGGAGGCATGGCGGCTGGAGACTGGAGCAGCAAACCGAGGGTCACATCTCACAAAGAGCACAGGAAGCAGAGAGAGGGCGACTGTAGACCACGAGGCTTATTAAAACTCACTAAGCCTGCCTCCAGTGACACGCTTCCTCCAGCACGGCCACACACCCCAAGACCTCCAAAAACAGCGCCACCAACTGGAGACAAACGTCTGAATATCTAGAGCCTATGGGGGACACTCATTCAAACCACCACACCTGGGTTGCACAAGACTTGGGTTCAACCCTCATACCATGTTGATTAATTACTTTATTCCAGAAAGGCTTTAAAGGTAAAATTGACATTCATTCTTCACTAAGTTCCCCTGATGTTCAGAGCTTATACAGCTGTAGTACAGTTGTTCCAACAAGGACAGAAGCTTGGTAGACACGGTTGACTAGACTATAGACCTGATTTGCTTGCTGGGTCTTCTGAGTATTGATCCTACAGTCAATGACAATCAATGACAGTTTAGTGAAAAGAGAAAACGTCTGAAGATTATTTAAAAAGCAATGTCATTTCATCTCTTTTAAACTGTACCAGAAGCTGATGAGGCCTGTAATCCCAGTATTCAGGAATCTGAGGCAGGATGATCTCAAGTTCAAGGTCTACTGGGCTACACGACTTTCAGGGTAGCCTAGGCCTGTCTCAGACAACAACAGAAGGTTTCATGGAACACTTATTAAAAGACTGTGGGGTGCTTCTTACATGCAGGATAGGTGTTGTGCAGGAGGAAGAAGTCTTCAGGAACAGGAGAGATTCATAGTCACATTACCAGTGAGGAATGTAGAGTGAAGCTGACTCAGGTGAGAACCCTGCAGACTTGAATAAATTGTATAATTTAGTGTCAACTCAGAGAGCAAAGTAGAGAGAAAGTTAACTTTTATATCGCCTTCCTGAATAACAAAAGAATCACTTACAACAACTGTTAATTAGATATTAATTTCATATTCATTTTCTTAATTATCTGCATAACAATAATTATTACTTGAGACAGGGTCTCCCTGTAGCCCCAGCTGGCCTACAGCTCAGTATGTGGACCAGAGCTGTCCTTGATTTCACAGAGACCCCCTGCCTCTCTGCCTCCTGAGGGCTGATATTAAAGGCAAATACCACCTCCCCTGGCTAAATTATTTTTTTAAGTTTATTTAATATTATTGTATGCATGGTGGGGGTTGCACACATGCCAGAGTGCTCATGTGCAAATCAGAGAACGACTTTGCTAGAGACTGCCTTCTGAGCCATCTTGCCATCCCTAGACTGACTAAATTATTTTCAATCCCAGATCTATGATCTCCTGGAAGTAGATATGTAATAATGTCAGTTACAGCAGCGAAAATAGCAAGCAGATGAGAAGGGAGCTTGAAAACAGCAGAGAAGCAATCCTTTGTTTCCTATGCCTCCAAAAAGGGTGTTGACTTAAGAGCAAAAAGTAGGTTTTGGTGTGTTTGGATGTAACTGTTGTTAGGTTTCTATTTTCACTTCTTTAGCATACCTCAGAATTTCCTAGTCTCCTCCTTTTTCTTCTTTTGAATTAAAGATCTGTATTATTTTCAGGTAAGGGATGGAACATGTCTCTTTCATCCTTTGTTGTCTCATTCTGCCTGCATTGCTCCTTGTGGTGCAGTTCTGGGTTCATTCTCAGACAGTGCAGCAGGGCAGATCTATGGCTGTTTGATGTGTCACCTCTTATCATGGGTGAGCTTCAAGTAGATGGTTTCAGACACTGTCTTTCACACACGTTTATTTGTTGTATTTTTTTCTTTCTCTCATCCTTGACCTTACCTTCTTCTAGAGAGGAGGTAGAATCAAGACATTAAAAACACAAGAGCATGATATCTTTTTATTTTTATGTAATAATTTAAAGGGATTTCAAGCACAGGTGACATTTTTTTCTTTAATATTTTAAGGGATTCTACAATATAAAACCGCAGTTGTTTTCAGATCACACTGACGTTGCTCAGTTTGCCATACAATTAGGTAATTGGTGCTAGCATCCACAAATGAGGGATACCATTCATCGTTTGTTTTTCTGGGACTGTGTTACATCACTACAACCATTTACCTGCAAAATTCATGATGTCATCTTTTTTTTTTTTTTGTCTGTTTTGAGACAGGGTCTCCCTGTAGCCCCAGCTGTCCTGGAACTCACTCTGTAGACCAGGCTGGCCTTGAACTCACAAAGATCTGCCTGCCTCTGCCTCCCGAGTGCTAGGATTAAAGGCGTGTGCCACCGCACCTGGCAATGCCATCTTTCTTTACTGCTGCATAGAACTCCATTGTGTAGATATACCACATTTTCTCTATCTACTTGTCAGTTGAGGGGCACTTGGGTTGGTTCCAGCTCTTTGCTATTGTGAAGAGAGCTGCAATAAACATGGCTGCTGTCTGATTTAGGAAGTCTTTTCCTAAGCTTATGTCTTGTAGGCTGCTGCCAACTTTTTCTCCTATCACCTTCAGAGTTTTGGGTTTCACGTTGAGGTCTTCTGATGTCTTCTTTAATTTCCTTCTTCAGGTGTTTCAAATTTTTGTTGTAGAGATCTTTGGTGTCTTTGGTTAGGTTTGTTGCTAGGTATTTTATTGTTTTTGAGGCTATTGTGAGTGGGAAGGTCTCCTTGAATTCCTTCTTCAGTTGCTTGTTGTTGGTGTAAAGAGAGGCTACTGATTTTTCTAGGTTAATTTTGAATCCTGCCCCTTTACTGAAGCTTGTAATCGTTTCTAGGAGTTTTCTGGTGGAGTTTTTAGCATCCCTTAAGTAAACAATCATATCATCAGCAAAAAGGGATACCTTGACTTCATTTTTTCCAATTAGTACTCCTTTAATTTCCTTTTCTTGCCTTATTGCCCTAGCAAGTGTTTCAAACACTATATTGAAGAGAAGTGGTGACAGGGGGCAGCCTTGCCGAGTTCCTACCTTTAAAGGGAATGCTTCTGTCATTTCCCCATTTAGGATGATATTGGCTGTGGCTTCCTGTATATGGCTTTGATTACATTGAGGAATGATCCCTCCAATCCAATTCCCTCTAGGACTTTAAGCATGAAGGGATGCTGGATTTTGTCAAAGGCTTTTTCTGTGTCAATTGAGATGATGGTGTGGTTATTGTCTTTCAGTCCATTTATATGCTTGATGATATTTATTTATTTATGCATGTTGAACCATCCCTGCATCTCTGGTATGAATCCAACTTGGTCATGATGGATGATCTTCTTGATTTGGGTCTGTATGCGATTTGCCAGTATTCTGTTTAGAATTTTGGCATCTGGGTTTATTAGTGAGATGTGTCTATAATTCTCCTTTTTGGTTGTATCTTTGTCTGGTTTTGGTATTAGAGTGATGCTGGCTTCATAGAAGGAATTTGGGGAAATTCCCTCTGTTTGTATCCTTCTAAACAATTTGCGTAATAATGGTTATATTTTTGAAATGTTTTATAGAATTCTGCCATGAAACCGTCTGGGCTTGGACTTTTTTTAGTTGGGAGGCTTCTTATTACATCTTCAATTTCTTCATATATTATGGGTCTGTTTAAGCGGTCGATCTCTTCTTGGTTAAGCTTTGGTGATTCCCAGGATTTCAGATATTCATCCATTTCTTCTAGGTTTTCAAACTTAGTAAAGGTTTTTGAAGTATTCCCATATGATTTTCTGGATCTTGTCATTGTCTGTTGTGATATTTCCCCTTTCATAACTGATTGTATTGATTTGGAGTTGTTCCTTCTTTCTTTTGGTTAACTGGGCTAGAGGTCTGTCTATCTTGTTTATTCTTTCAAAGAACCAACTTTTGGATTCATTGATTTTTTTTTTTGTATTCTTTCTATTTCATTTATTTCTGCTCTGATTTTTGTTATTTCTTCCTGTCTGTTGCATTTAGGGTTCATCTGTTTTTGCCTCTCAAGTGCTTTTAGCTGCAGTGTTAGATTGTTCACTTGTGCTCTTTCTGTTTTTCCAATGTAGGCGCCAAGGGCTATAAATTTACCTCTTAGGACTGCTTTTAAAGTATCTCATAGGTTTTGTTGTGTTGTATTATCATTGTATTATCAGTTCCAGGAATGCTTGTATTTCTTTCTTTGTCTCTTCCTTGACTCATTCATTATTCAGGAGTGTGTTGTTTAGTCTCCATGTGTTCTTATAGATAGTAGGGCTTATCCTGGTGTTGATAGTGAGCTTTATTGCATTGTGGTCTGATAGAATGCGTGAAATTATGTCAATCTTTTTGTATTTGTGGAGGTTTCTTCTGTGTCCCAGTATGTGGTCAATTTTGGAGAATGTTCCATGGGGTGCTGAGTAGAAAGTGTATTCTCTGGTATTAGGGTGGAATATTTGGTAGATGTGTGTGAGGTCTCCTTGGTGTATCATATCATTCAGTTCAGATGTCTGTTTATTCTTTGTCCTGTTGTCCTGTCCAAAGGGCCCAGTGGGGTATTGAAGTCCCCTACTATGACTGTCCTGGGGTTAATCTGTGCCTTGTGGTCCTGGAGAATTGTCTTTATAAAGTTTGCTGCACCAGAGTTTGGTTCATATATATTCATAATTGTGAAATATTCATGGTGAATTGTTCCTTTGATAAAAATGTAATGGCCTTCTTTGTCTCTTCTGATTTCTTTTACTTTGAAGTTTATTTTGTCTGATATTAAAATAGCAACACCTGCTTTCTTTTTGGTACCATTTGTTTGGAATATTTTTTCCCATTCTTTCACTTTAAGATGGTGCCTCTCCTTGAAGGTAAGATGCATTTCTTGTACACAGCATATTGATAGGTTCTGTTTCCTAATCCAGTCTCCCAGTCTATTGTCTTTTGATTGGTGAGTTTAGTTCATTAATATTTAAGGTTATAACTGATAGATTTGTGTTGCTGCCTTTCACCTTATTATCCATTTGCGTTTTTGGTCTAGTTTTCTACTTCTGCAATTAGGCTTTTATTAACTTCTCTTTCTAGGTGCCTGGGGATAGTTGCTCCTTTCTTCTGTCCTTTGAATTGCTTCAAGTATTCTTTCATCTTGTTTATGTCATGGAAGATTTTTCTCTCTCCTTCAACTATAATTGACATTTTTGCTGGGTATAGTAACCTGGGTTGGCATCTGTAGTCCTTTATCACTGGAAATGCTTTGTTTCACATTCTTCTTGCTTTCATAGTTTGCACTGAGAAGTCAGTTGTAATTCTGATAGGTTTCCCCTTATATGTAACGTTGTTTTTCTCTTGTGGCTTTCAGAATTTTGTCTTTGTTTTGGGCATCTAGCGTTTTAACTATGATATGGTGAGGAGAGTTTCCTGATCTTGTCTGTTTGGAGTTCTATATGCTTCTTGTATTTGTATTGGTTTGTCTTTTTTTAGTTTGGGGAAATTTTCATCTATTATTCTGTTGAAGATCTGATCAATACCATTCTCTTGGGATTCTTCTCCTTCCTCCATTCCTATGATGCAGAGGTTTGATCCTTTCATAGTGTCCCACAGTTCCTGGTTGTTCCACTTTTGTGTATTTTTAAATTTTTCATAATCTTTACTTGAGGTTTTTAGTTGTTCTGTGCTATCTTCCAGGTCTGGTATTCTTTGTTCTGCTTCCTCCATTCTACTTCTGAGGCTTTTTCTATTCCTTTCCTCTTGATTGGATAAGTGTTTGATTTCCTTTTTCATTTCATCTTGTGATTTCTTTAATATTTCCTCTTCCTTTTGGAGCTTCTCAATCTCTTCCTGTAGCTCTTTGCTTCACTGGTTGGTTTCTTTATCTTTTTCAGCATGGGATCTTTTCAGTGTTTCTACTTCCTTCTGGAGTTTGTCATTCTCTCTCTCTAGGTCCTTGTTGAGTTTTTTCATTCTCTTTCCTAAGTTCTCTGACGTGTTCTTTATAGTTTTTTATTTCTTTGAGTATGTCCACAATTGTACTTCTAATATCTGTGTCCTGGGCCATCCCCAGGGGTATCCCACTGTAGGAATTTTCCACAGGGTTGGTAGAGCTTGGTGTGGAATTATCCTGCACCTTTCCCATGTTGTCTCCTCTTCGTGTCCCTGGCATGTGGGTTTCTCTTTGCCTGTATTCCAATTTGAATCCCAAATGCCTCTTCACTGTGTTGAAGGCTTGCTTTGCTTGCCTTCGTTGTTTGATTGTTTTTCTTCTTTTCTCCTTGCTTATGGAGTGTTGACTTGTCTAAGTTTTAGGCTTTCTTTTCTATTGGAAGTCCAACTCACTGTTCCCTTTCTGTTCTGAAGTTTCTCCAAAGAATCCACTTGGACACTCTTTTGGCAATCCCAGTTGGCAGGGGGTGGAGGGGGGGGGACAACACTTCCTGTTTAGCTCGTGTCCTGGTACCTGTGCTTCAGGTGGTCTTGGGAAATCCCCAATCTCAAGTCTCACAGTAGCAACAGGGCCACCTTTTATACCAGCTAGGAGCACAACTCCACCCCCACAGCCACACAAACCAATCAAGCCAAAGATGATTGAATCAAACCAAACAATGCACCTAGCTGAAGCACCCAGCTCCTACCTGTGCTTCAGATGGTCTTGGGGAATCCCCAATCTCCAACATATTAAATTTGAATGTGGTTCAAGCTGTTCTGGCTAAAATATGGTTTTGAGCTGTCTTACTTTTTTTGTTTTGTTTTTTGGTGTTTGTTTGTTTGTTTGTTTGTGACAGGGAGACCCTGTGGCCCCAGCTGGCCTGGAACTCACTGTGTAGACCAAGCTGGCCTGGAACTCACAGAGATCCTCCTACCTCTGCCTCTGGAGTTGTGGGATTAAAGGTGTGCACCACCATACCTGGCTGAACTATCTTCTTAGTAAATGAAAATTTATATGCATTTGTATATCTAATTTTTTATATACACAGGCACTCTATGAAATAGGTAAATGCAAGTCATGAACACAGTTAGAGACTTCCATTTTTCTGATTAAATAGTTAAGATGAGCACAAAGAAGTCCTGTGTATATTAATGTCTAGAATACTCAATATGAGTACTTTCAGAAGCTGTCTCCCCAAAGCTCAAGTTGGAAAACTGTTAGAAGGCAAGCATTCTAAAATGAAGTTATGACTAGCAACCATGACTCTTAAGCTTGTTGGACCATTGTCTTCTGCTGCTACAGAGGCATATGACTATTATTTTTTCTGCACTATCTCAACATTTCTTTGGATATTTGATGTGGGCCAGAGAGACCCAGCTGCACACTTGACTTGTGTCACTTCCCTTCGTTGTAATGGAAACTATGGCTGAATTGGTATTATCATACTGTAGGAAACTGGAATAAAAAGGTCATTTCCCAAGGTCACCAGGTGAGGAGTGGTACCAGCCTTGAACTTCAAATCCTTGTTTGAAGCTACAGCAAATCACTTTCTGATCAACTGTGCATGGAGGAATGACTGAGTCAGTTTGTGCTTGTTTAGAAGAGAAATACAGTTATAAAAATAAAACTACTAAGATCCCCTGTGTGTGTGTGTTCATGTGTGCACATATGTGTTTGCAGGTGTGCTTGGAGGCCAGAGGTTGATGGGTGGTGTCTTTCTCAATTGCTTTCCTCCTCATTTCTTGAGACAGAAACCTTGAATTTACCAGTTCATCCAGGCTTACTGACCAGGAAGCCCCAGGTTCCTCTTGACTCCCTAGCACTAGGATCTCAGCTTCACATCCTGCACCCAATTCTTTTTTTTTTTTTTTTAATTTTTTAAGGGATTCTACAATACAATGACACAGTTGTTTGCAGATAACAATGATGTTACTCAGTATGTCATACAATTAAGTAATTGGTGCATTTTGCAAGTATCTATGTCCAAATTTTGAACAACCCAAGGTTCCCATAGTCCAGTTGGAGAAGCTTGTATGCACAGGCATGTTGATCAATCAGGTGTCCAGACTATATTCCTATAGTCTCATGATTCACCCCTATCTCTCCACAGCCCTTACAATCTACGACACTGCCTTCTCTCTTCTGCAGTTTGTTCCCGGGGCTTTGGGAAGGGGCACAGTGGGTGAGCAGAAGAAAAAACAGCAGTCATCTATTTCTTTGGAGTTGTTCATTGTTGGAACTCCGTCTTAGTTTCAGCTTGTTTCCCTTTCCATCGGTTGAACAGCCTTTTCACAGTGATGCAACCCTGTTTCATCATACTAAACAAAGGCACAAGCATGGATGTACTGGCATTTAAGCAGTACCACTATTAGTGTCAAGCTTAAGTGTGAGCATAGACACAGATGCTTGTTGGTATGCTAATCCGCAAACTGTGTTTCTCTATAAAGGGTGCAAGTTCTTATTGTGGCTTAGCAACATCTCAACCTGAGAGGACCGTAAGCTTGTGCATCACCATGAATTTACTCTCCAAGGAGGAGAGCCAATAGCCAAATAGTTTTTGGGATATAAGGATAACACTAATGTGGCTGCCACTGTTGCACTGTATCAGCCAGGGTGCTGTGAGGTGGAGCTG
>VZQC01015075.1:119336-174352 GCA_009823505.1 Rhizomys pruinosus
TATCCTTCTAAACAGCTTAAGTAGTAATGGTTGTAGGTCTTTGAAATCATTTATAAGAATTCTGCTGTGAAACACTGGGGCCTTGGGGCATTTTTTGTTTGGAAGGCTGCTTATTACATCATCAATTGCCTCATATATTATGGACTGTTTAAGCTGTCATCTCTTCTTGGTTCAGCTTTTGGTGGTTCCCAGGTTTTCAGATATTCATCCATTTCTCATAGTTTTCAAATTTAGTAGAGTTATTAGGTTTTGAAGTAATTCTCTTATGGTTGTCTGGATATTATCATTGTCTGTTGTGATATTCTCCCCTCATCACAGATTCTATGATTTTGGAGTTGTTCTTTTTTTCTTTTAGTTAACTGGGCTAGAGGTTCTGTCTATCTTTATTTATTCTCTCAAAAGAACCAACTTTTTGATTGGATTGATTTTGTATGGTTTTCTTTGTTTCTATTCATTGATTTCTGGCCTGATTTTTATTTCTTTTTTGCTGCTGGCGTTAGGCTTCATTTGTGTTCTCTCTCAAGTACTTTAAGCCTCCGTGTTAGATCATTCACTTCGTTGCTCTTTCTGTTTTTTAATGTAGGCACTTAGAGCTATAAACTTCCCTCTTAGACTGCCTTTAAAGTGTCCCATAGGTTTGCATGCTGTGCTGTATTATCATTGTCTTCAGCTTACCAGGAATGTTTTATTTCTTTCTTTATTTCATCCCTGACCCATTCATTATTCAGTTTTGTGTTGTTTAGTCTCCACTGTGTTCTTGTACGGTGGTAGGGCTATCCTCGATATTGAATTGAGCTTTATTGCACTGTGGTCTGATTAAATGCATAGAAAATTATTTCATCTTTTGTATTTTGAGTTATTTTCCCTGGTCCAGTATATGTTCCTATTTTTGGAGAATGTTCCGTGGGGTGGTGATTAGAAAGTGTATTATCTGGTTTTTGGGTGAAATATCCGATAGATGTCTGTGCTGAGGATCCAGTTGGTGTATTTGTATCATTCAGTTCAGATGTCTCTTTGGTTATCTTTGTCCTGTTGATCTGTCTAAAGACTTAGTGCGCGTATATAAAGTCCCTATTATGAGTGTGCTGGGTTAATGTGTGCCTTGAGATCCGGAAGAGTTGTCTTTACAAAGTTTGTGTGCGATTGCGCTGGCGTTGTTGCAATATATATTCATCGATTCTGAGGTTCTTCATCGTAATTGTTCCTTTGATAAGGACATAGTGGCACTTTTTGTCTCTTCTAATTGTTTCTGCTTTGAAGTGCTATTGTGATGCTGACTAAGAATCGCAACTCCGCTGGGCTTTGGTACCATTCGCTTTGAAATTTGTCTTGCCAGCCCTCACTTTTGAAGGTGGTGCCTGTCCTAGAAATGAGATGGGTTTCTTGTAGACAGCATGATAGATGGATTTGTTTCCTAATCCATTCTCCCATCAATGCCTTTTGATGGGAGTTCAGCCCATTAATATTAAGGTTAGAATTGAAAGATGGATGTTGCGATCCTTCACCTACTTATTTCCATTGACCATTTTAGTCTCTGTTTTCAGCGCCTAATGATTATGTTTTTATTAGTTCTTTTCCCTAGGTGCTTAGAGGATTGTTGTCTTCTGCTTCTGCCCTTTGAATTGCTTCAAGTATTTCATGGGCGATGAGCTTTGGTTTTTCCGGAAATGTATTCTATCTCTTGCCTTAACCATGAAGATTTTTCTTCTCTCTTCAAGTGTAATCGAACATTTTGCTGGTAAAGTTATTCTGGGTTGGCATCCATAGTCCTTTAACACTGGAATGCTTTGCTACAGGTTACTTCTTGTCTCTTCATGGTTGGCGGCGAAAAGTTATTTTTTCTCTGATGGCGTTTCCCTTTGTTCTGTGACTTGTTTATCTTGCCGTTGGCCTTTCAGAATTTTATCTTGTTTTGGGCACTAGCACTTTGACTATGATATTGTGTGGGGAGTTTCTTTCTGATCTTGTCTATTGTGGAGTTCTAATGTGCTTCTTGTATTTGAGGGGTTTGTCTATTTTTAAGTTTGGGGAAGTTTTCATCTATTATTGTGTTATTGAAGAATATGCTCAATACTGTTCCTTCCGAGATTCTTCCCCTCCTCTTATTCCTATGTGGAGTTTGTTCTTTATGATGTCCCATATTTCCCTGGTTGTTCCACTTTTGTGTATTTTTAAAATTTTCATAACCCTTTATGAGTTTTTTTAGTTGCCTCTTATCTTCCAGATCTGATATTCTTGCTCACTTCCTCCATGTCTATTTCTATAGGCTTTTTGCCTTTCCTTTCTTCTTGATTGGATCAAGTGTTTCTATTTTTCCTTTTCATTTCATCCTTGTGATTTTCTTCTTATATATCAATTTCTTTTTGAGTTTGCTCAATCTCTTCTTCGTACTCCTTCTTCGGTGTTGGCTTCCGGTTTCAGTTTTCTACTTCCTTAACGCGTGTGTTAGTTTTTTTTCTCTTCTTAGTTCTTTCTGGAGTTTGTCAACCCTTCCTTTAGTTCTCCTGAATTCTTCTTATGCCTTAATTTCGCTGCATAGTCTGCAATTAATTCTCTCTAGGTCTGTTTTCTTGGATCGACCTCCAAGGGAGATCCCACGTATATCTATCTCCCCTACAGGGTGTTGGTAGAGCTTCGGTGTGGAATTATTCCTGCACCTTCCCATGTGTTGTCCCTTGTCGTGTCCCGGGCATCATGGATTCCCGTCGTTGGTGCATCAAACAGCCAACATCTCTTTTCAGTGTGTTGAAGGGTGGAAAGCATTGTTTTAGTTTTGCTTAACCCCACCTCCTTTTTTTTGCGCTTCTTCTTTCCACTCCCCCTCCTCTTTATGAGTGGTTGACTGCGCTAGGTTTTCAGACTTTCACTTTTGTTTGATTAGAATTGGAATTGAAAGTCTAAGTCAACCTCTTCCCGCCCTCTTCTGAGAGTTCCCTAACCAGCCACTGGATACTCTCTCTTCCTCAATCCCAATTGTTGGCTGGGGCAGGGGGGGGGATAGGCCTGTTTTGAGCCCGTTGCCCCAGCACCCGAAGCAAGCCAGACCCAAGCTCACAGGTATGCTTTCCGGCTGTGAGGGGGGAAGGGCTCCCGAGCTGGCTGAGACCCAACGCTAGGCCCCCCACCACCTGGCCCCTCCCATCCGACTAGGAAAATCCAGGTTGATCCAAAACCACCAAAATCCTCTGCCTAAAGGCCTTTACACTGGCCTAGAGCCGGTCGACGGGCCCAATTTCTAAACAGGTCCGGGACCGGAGTCCAGACCACAGCCGCCCTTCTACGGGCTGATCTCAGACCACCCAGCTAGCGAGCCAGACCCAAGCTCAGGTCTGCTTCCAGCTGCGAGGGGGGAAGGGCGTCCCGGTGGGCTGAGGACCCGAACCTAGGCCCCGCCAGCCACCTGGCCCTCCGCCACCGACCAGAAATCAGTTGTCCAAAACCACAAAAGTCACTCTGCCCTAAGCCTTTACCTGGCTAGAGCCGTGTCAGATGGCTCCAAGTGTTCCTAACAGGTCCCGACCTGGAGTCCAGACCCACCGCCCTTCTATGGCTGATTCAGCCACCCGAGCGAGCCAGACCCAAGCTCAGGTCCACTTCCGGCTGCCTCTTTTTTTTTTTTTTTTCAAGAGCAAATAATTTATTTGTAAGTTCATGGTTTCAACTGGCATAATAAACTCATTTGAATAGGAGACAATAATCAAGTCAAGAAAAACAATGGTTGCTAATCATCAGAATATATGTGGCCATTTGGGATGTCACGCAGAAATCCAAAATCACTGAAAGGCCAAATCTTAAAAAAGATCCATCCTCTTATTAGTCCATATGGTATAGGTCTGTAGAACCTGGAGTCTGTAAATTATCACCTTCTAGCCAAACATGACCTGCTGACACATAACTATGTCTTTTAAAGTAATCTGATGGACTAGTGGTAAAAATCTTATCTCCTTCTAAACCAATTACTCTTTTACAAATATTTGATTTTGGATTGCTTGGGCTTTTTGCAATTACAGTGTCACCTCTTTGGATACCATTAAAATGTCAGCTAAGGTTTTCTGCAAAGACAATATCTGAATTTTGAATTGTAGGCTCCACTGATGGTCCAGAACACATTACAGCACCACCGATGTAGTCAAAAGCACAACGAGCTATGCATCCATACTGAACAGTAGAGCCAACAAGTCGAAAGGTTTTTCCCAGAATACCTCGAAGCATAGTTCTAGGTTGACTCTGCCACCACTGGCCTAATGGTAAATTTAAAAATGTTTCATGATCATGGGCTGGAGAGATGGCCTAGCAGTTAAGAGCACCGACTGCTCTTGCAGAGGACCCAAGTTCAATCCCCAGCACCCACATGGCAGCTGAGAACCGTCTTTAACTCCAGTTCCAGGGGAATCCGACGCCCCCTTCTGACCTCCGCGGCATTGTACGACACGGGTGCACAGACCTGCATGCAAACAGTACATTCATACACATAAAGAATAAATAAAAATTTTAAAATGTTAAAAAAAATGTTTCATGATCAGTATCTCCTTGTACCCCACGCAGGCCTTGAATCTGAAAATCTCTTGCTTCCCCTTCCCAGATTCCTTAGATGACCAGGTTTTACCACAAAGCTGTGCTTCAAATCACTTATTCTACCTCTTTTGTTGTTGTTGTTTATAAAATTAATCACAGTTAGCAGGGCAGAAATCGCTTTGAGCTTCATGAATGACATCCAAGAGACGGAAAGGATTAGTTCTCAGTCGCTGACAATTAGAGTGTCAGGTGGCTTTTTCTGCAGTGAAGGGGTTACAGATAATCCATTACAATGGTGCTAAATCTTGCAGACATCAAAATTATCACCAAGGTTCCTTTTCATCCCTTCCTTTCCAAATAACTGGAAGCCACTTCACCATAGATCTGTTCCAGAATACATTCAAGTTTTAGGATACTTCAAGGTTTCCAGGAGAAAACATCTAAAGCAGCCCTCAAAGCAAATGTGAGTCGTCCATGGTTTCGAGAGTCCTGCAGCCCCAAAGCTCAGCAGAAATCCCCCACCCAGGACACAGGTGCCCCCCTCCACCTCCGCACCTAATTTTTTTTAATTTAATTTTATTGATGGTTTGTGCATTTCGTACATCATTTTCCAATTCAGATCAGGCATATTTCCCTTTCCCTTCCCCCCCACCCCCACCCCATCCCAGATCATGTATTCTGCCATAACTGTCCTGCATCTTTCAGGTTTTTTTTTTTTTTCATTTTTTANTTTATAAAAAGGAAAAAGATGTTTGTAACCAAAGCAGTACTGTCCAGCTGTCAGGTTCTACTGAGAGAAACAAGACACAGATATAGCAGGTGTAGTGTATAGTACTGGCCACTGAAACAAAATTGGTCTCCGAGGACCCAGACTTGCAGCTGACAGTGCAGAAAAGGACAGAGCTATGAGACTTCTGAAGTCTGGTCATCATCAAAGTCAAGGGTCAGTAAGATGATGCTGTTGATTATTCAACCTAGGCTATCGTGCAGTCTGCACAGTATACTATTCTAAATAAAAATACATTTTTGTTCTTAAACTGCTTATTTCATCTGCCAAATCCTCTACTTTTTCTTGGAGTCAAACTACCATGAAGTTTTATCTATTATTGTCAATAGTTTAATTTAAAGAATGGGACAAATCCCAAAATCTGTTTTATTTCTTTCCTTATAAAAACAAAATCAAAAAAGCCAGGCGCGGTGGCGCACGCCTTTAATCCCTAGCACTTGGGAGGCAGAGGCAGGCGGATCTTTGTGAGTTCCAAGGCCAGCCTGGTCTACAGAGTGAGTTCCAGGACAGCTTGGGCTACAGGGAGACCCGTCTCGAAAAGACCAAAAAAAAAAAAAAAAAAAAAAAGCCAAATATCTTTTACTGCGATCTCTTATTCTCTCTCTCTTGTAAAGACAAAACCCAAGTCAGAAGGACACATACTGACAGGTTTATCCTCAAATTTCTATCTCTAGAATTTTCTTTAGATTTATTTATTTATTTATTTATTTATATTATTTATTTATTTTATTTATTTATTTGGTCTTTTTTTGAGACAGGGCCTCCTTGTAGCCCCAGCTGGCCTGGAAGTACTAAGACCAAGATGGCCTCTTAACTCACAGAGAACTGCCTCTGCCTCTGAGTTAAAGGCATGTGCCACATGTCTGGCTCTTCTTTATTTTTATTATGTACATGCATGTGTCTATATGGGGGCACATGTATGTGAGATGAAGGACATCTGTGGAGATCAAGAGGGCTTCAGATCCCCTTTAGCTGGAGTTGCAGCTTTTGATTGTAATCTGCCCAGTGGGACCTGAATTAGGGTCCTCTACAAGAGCAGCGAGCACTCTTTTTTTTAATTCTTTTATTTTTTTTAATTTTTTTATTTATTTTCTATGTGTATGAATGTGCTGTCTGCATGTAGGTTTGTGCACCCGTGTCATGCAATGCCAGGAGGTCAGAAGAGAGGGTGGTGGATTCCCCTGGAACTGGAGTCTTGGAATGGAGTTAAAGACTGTCTCAGCCGCCATGTAGGTGCTGGGGATCGAACCCAGGTCCTCTGTAAGAGCAGTCGGTGCTCTTAACTGCTAGGCTATCTCTCCAGCCCTGAGCAGTGAGCACTCTTGACATGAATTAGGGTCCTCTACAAGAGCAGTGAGCACTCCTGCTGGCTGGTCTCTCCAGCCTCTAGCTCTAGTAGTTTAGATTTGCCCTTCCATATCCTCCATACTCACAGAGTTCACTAAAAACCAGAGTAATAGAAGAGCAAAGCAAAAGCAAAATAAGAGAAAGCACAGTAGGTTGTTCTTTTGGTTTTTGTTTAAAAAATTGTCCCTACATGTTACACAATATTTGTTGTGCTTGCTTCAAATCTGATACATGAAATTACCTTTTGATACAGTCAAAGCTGGCGACCACTGGGACCTCAGGATGTCAAGACAAATACTTCCGTTACTGTTTATATTGGGGTGGTAAATTTTTGTTGTGAAAGCGATCTAAACATAAAGCAAAACAGAAAGTGTTGAGCATCCACAAACTATGAACAAAACAAACAATTCATTCACTCTGGGGTTCAATACCCTCTCTACCATAGATTCCTAAGGGAGAAATGTATACCTGTGACTGAGCTACCAGGGATTAGAAAGAAACTCAATTTACCTTCTTTTCTCCTTCTGGTGTGGGGAAGAGTTTGAGGTGGGTGGAGTCTGCTGGTGTGAAGAGTTGCGAAGTACATGGTCCAATTACCTGGCTTTCATCGTATCTCAAAGCCCTGCTCCTAATCTATCAGTAATACCAGAAGCCATATCAATCTTCAAATAGGGACACCGACTCTGCCTCAGGGCAGTGGTGATGAACCTCAGGAATCTACCAAGAATCCAAACCTCCACAAGAGCTGCTACCATGTGGTGTCAGACAGGATTTTAATCAGGCATAATTATTTCCTGAGCACTCATCTGTTCATTATCCTCCTTCACATCCCCATCACTTGTTTCTTCTTTGGGCTTCCCTCATCTGAATCAAATCTACAAGAACAGGTTTTCACCCACCTCTGCCATTCAATGAAGGAAGGGGCTGTATTTCCTTTCCTGGTCCCCTCTGTACCAGAACATGGTACGTGCTCAATAAATGTTTTCTGAATACTTTAAAAAAAAATAAACTGGGCCTGCTGTGGAAAGGTGACCCCATGAATAGAAAACTCTGATTCCTGACTATAAAACATTGTAGACTATACATACGTAATGAGGAAAAGAAATTCATGGAGGTACCACGTAGCAGGGCAGATGTATGTACAGTTTTTCATTTAACAGGTTTCATATAATACTTGAGTAAGAATGTGTGCTTTAGCCAGGTGTGGTGGCACACACCTTTAATCCCAATACTTTGGAGGCAGAGGCAGATGGATCTCTGTGGGTTCAAGGCCACCCATCTACATAGTGAGTTCCAGGTCAGCTGGAGCTACAGAGAGACACTGTCCTCAAAAAGAAGAGAAAAAAAAAAAAAAAAAAAAAAAAGAATGTGGTGTTTAGACTCAGTGGTTTTGTCCAAAGAGCTTCTCCTGCCACTGCACTCACAGTCTGTGACATCAAAACCATCTCTAGACAGACTGTAAAGGCCCTGCTATGGAACATATCAGTCATAGAAATAAATACCTTTGGTGGTTTGAAGGGATAGTCTGTGGGAAAATGAACAGTGAGGAAGAAGACTCCACCTTGATAAGCACTGTCAGGCTGGAAAGACAAAACAGGTGCATCAATGTCTGGTCCCTGCATTTGCTTAACTTTCAATGACTTCTCTAAACATTAAGAAGGTGAGAGAAATTCCATTATATTCTAAACATGTCCATCAAATATCAGTTCGTAGAAAACACAGTCACTGTGTTACAAGTTCAATTATTTTACCTCAAAAGCTGGCTCCTTTCCAGGGGTGAAGGAGAGTTTTCCAAAAACATGCCCACAAAGTTTAAAACAAAACAGAGGTGCACGGAAGTGTGATTTAACCAAACTGTTTATGGGCACCAGCATATACATGAAGACTGCTGTGAGGAAGGACAATTTTCTAGAGTGGTAATCCATGTTTTTAAAAGGGTTAGGGCCTGTGTGGTGGCGCAGCCTCGAGCACTCGGGAGGCAGAGGCAGTCAGATCTCTGTGAGTTCAAGGCCACCTGGTCCCTACATAGTGAGTCAGGCCTGCTGGGACTAAAGGGAGACTCTGTCTCAATGACAAAAAAAAAAAAAAAAAAAAAAAAAAAGAGGTTGAAATTTATGTTTTCTTTCCAAAAATCAAGTTCTGATGTAGACTTAAATATGACCAAAAGACAGTAAGTTACTAAATAAATGGCTAAATGACACAATCTATCCCTCAAATATTCATTTAGTAGCATTTATAATGCAGAAAACACAATTTCAAAAGAAAGGTAAGTTCAATATTCATAGTGTATGGAGTGAGAAATAACTTTACAAGAGAAATTGAATTTGGACAGCTGGCCAAAAGAAAAACATTTGTAACATATGAATAAAAAAGAAAGATTAGAGAGAGAAAACAAAAATGATAGCAAAATATACTGTCAAATTCTAATCTAATCCCTTCATATTTGATTAAATATACCTGGGTAATTAAAGCAAGCCTGTCATTCTTTCCTTCCTTAAAGTTTTACACAAAGTTAGAGGATTATACTGTAGAATTATTCTTATTATATATTGTATAATTCTATCTTATTAGAATATAAAAATGCAAGCAAATTACAATGATAAACACAGTCTGTGTGGACAGTCAAGTGATATTAAAAAGGGCGGTAGAGTGAGTTTACACCACTAAAATAAGGGAGGTGTTGGTAACATGATCACAATTGTTCACTACACATGATTCACTGAGGAACACTTGCAAAGGCCATTGCTTTAATGGCATCTTTAGATTACGACTTTGATGGTCTGTAGGAGGTAATGAACCAAGCAAATATAGCCAGATTCTTATTGAAAGCTGTTAGGTAAATATATTTAATGTTTTTCTCTTACTCATTTAGGATAATTTCTCAGGAATATTTCTTTGAAATTCAATACATTTTTTTTCAGTTTTGTTTCTGAGGTAATATAGTTTAAAACTCCAAACTTAATAAAACTCATTTAGGGACGAATGACTCCCAGGAAAACAAACTACTGATGTACTCTCCTGTGGAAAGTCCAATGGGGCACAGTGCCTGCTTTTTCACAATCAGAATTGTGTTCACAGAAAGAAAAAGCCTGTTTCAAATCATCACTGCCTCTCAGGCATAGAAGAAAATAAAGATACTGAAAAAGAGCCAGTGATAAAAGTTGTCATTTGGAGAGGAGACAAAGGGGAAAACTCAAAAGGCAGCAAATTCTGAGCCATCCTGGGACTCCAATGAGACTTAGCACAGACCGCAGCAATTCCACTCTGAGCTATTACTTTGTACCTATGAAAACTGTGGATATGTGAGAATGACTATGCTTTATTTATGAACAGCTGTCTCTATATAATTGGATAAAAAATAAGTAAAGCAAGCCAATGCAGCCTGCACAGTGTGCGCAACCATTGCTGTGTTGGGTGGAGGGATTTGGTGCAGGAAAGTGGCACCATGCTCCCAGCAGGTATTTGCCAGCAATGCTTTAGAAAATTACTGCAAGCCTTAATCATGTTTTGCATCCTGTGTGATTCAGAGGACAAGAATATTAAACCTTTGTCATAAATATCTGACCACAGGTCAAAAGAAGGACATTAAGACTGGTGAAGAGATTACCTCCACATATATGAGTTATACTTACAGGCCCCATGATAGTCGCTTGCCAGTGGAACACTGAAACAGAAGAATTTTGGAGTCACTCACAAGGTAATCAAAGCTATATACTTTTTTTTTGTTTTTGTTTTGTCTTTTTGAGACAGGGTCTCCCTGTAGCTCAGCTGCCTGGAACTCAATATGTAGACCAGGCTGGACTTGAATGCACAATTGATCTGGCCTGCCTCTGCCCCAGTGCTAGGATTAAAGGCGTGCACCACCACGCCCGGCTTAGAGCTATATACTTTTAATGCTAGCAAAATAGAGCAAGAGAGCAAAACCTACAGTCATCTCCCACAGGTCCCGCTGAGCAGTGGGCAGGTGGATCTCGCTGTAAATCACTTAATTCCTAAAGGAAAGCAGAAATAGTTAAGGTTAATTCTTCCCCTTTCAAGTTAACAGGTTTAAGAAATGCAGTAAGGAACAAACTATTTTTTCTTTAAAATTATTTTAGTTAGGGGCTGGAGAGATGGCTTGTCAATTAAGAGCACTTGCTGTTTCTTCCAGAGGACTGGGGTTTGGTTCCCAGCAATCCACATGGCCACCAACAACTGTCTGCAACACCTGCTCCAGGGGATCCAATGCCTTCTTCTGGCTCTGTGGACACTGCATGCATGTGCACACATACATGCATACAAACACTCATACACATAAATTAAAATATAAGTACATAACATTTTAAGTTATTTTAGATAATTTCATTCACAATGGACTCTGCCAGGGAGAGCGAGAGGAAAGTATTAAATTAAATGTGGCCAGGTGTGGGTGCACACCTGTAATCCCAGCACTTCATTAGGTAGAGGCAGGCAGATCTCTGTGAGTTCAAGGCCAGCCGGTCTACAGAGTAAGTTCCAGGCCAGCTGGAGCTAGAGAGAGTTTGTCTCAAAACACCAAAAAAAAAAAAAAAAAAAATCCTTTATTGTGATAGCTCCAGCCCATGAAAAGATTAAGCAGATTAAAATACTGTTTTTCTTTAACATCTCTAAGACAAAAGCACTTAATCAGTATCTACCCTATGCAAGGTCATGTGCAGCACTGTCATGAAGATGACACATTAATAGAGCAGGTTCTGGCAGGGGTGTAGCTTATGATGAACTCCCCAGGTTTAATCTCTAGCATCAAACCATCAGGGTCCTATTTTAACAGGTTACAATCCAATGAGGGGATAAAGCCTTGGGAAGATGAGTATGTAAGGAATGACGTGAAGGAGAAATGGAAAAAAAGGAGGTGAAGACTGAACTCGGGTCCTCATGATTGCCGCACAGTACCCATGTAAAGAATTAGGTAACCTACCATAACTATTAGTGCTGCTTAAATACCTATATATCTAATTGCTTGTGCTTCATTAGTAGGATCGAAAGGTTACTCCTGAACCAACTGTCAACCCATGAAAGGAAACAGCCAGAATTGACCAGAATCCAAGTCAACAGCTCCAGAGAGAGAGGACAGTTTTACTTCTCATCCACCTGTGCCCCTTTTCTAAGCCTAGGGAACAATCTGCGGAAGAGGGGGCGTGGTAGAATGTAAAGGCTGCGATTGGGGTGAACGGTGAATAACTCAGCGATGTAGTCTGGACACTCATTTGATCAACTTGATTGAACAAACAACCTGTCACCCCCCACTGAATGGTGGGACTGTGGGGGTTTGGGCACAACAATCTGTAGATTGGTTTTGCACGAAGGATCTTTACTCATGGATTATCTCTTATAGCTAAAAAATGAAAAAAAAAAAACCGAATTAGTCACCTTGGATATTAGCGATATGCAGTGTGGTCCCTTCCCTGATGTCTCACGCTCTGCAGTCATGCTCCCGCTGTTCCTGAAGTGTGTCATTCAAAGACCTAACTGGCCTCCCGACCAGAGGGTCATCAGATAGTGTCCAGTGCATTTTGCCTGCTGTCCTCTTGGATTACAAAGGAAATATTGACTTGCCTAAACTCTAGATAAAAACTTGAAATCATATGTGGGTTTTTTGGTGCCAATGAATTTAGTCATAATAATGTTTTTTGGTGTTTTGAGACAAGATCTCCCTGTAGCTCCAGCTGGCCTGGAACTTACTCTGTAGACCAGGCTGGCCTTGAACTCACAGAGATCTGCCTGCCTCTACCTAATGAGTGCTGGGATTACAGGTGTGCACCCCCACACCTGGCCACATTTAATTTAATACTTTCCTCTCGCTCTCCCTGGCAGAGTCCATTGTGAATGAAATTATCTAAAATAACTTAAAATGTTATGTACTTATTATTTTAATTTTATGTGTATGAGTGTTTTGTATGCATGTATGTGTGCAGTGTCCACAGAGCCAGAAGAAGGCATTGGATCCCCTGGAGCAGGTGTTGCAGACAGTTGTTGGTGGCCATGTGGATGCTGGGAACCAAACCCCAGTCCTCTGGAAGAAACAGCAAGTGCTCTTAATTGACAAGCCATCTCTCCAGCCCCTAACTAAAATAATTTTAAAGAAAAATAGTTTGTTCCTTACTGCATTCTTAAACCTGTTAACTTGAAAGGGGAAGAATTAACCTTAACTATTTCTGCTTTCCTTTAGGAATTAAGTGATTTACAGCGAGATCCACCTGCCCACTGCTCAGCGGGACCTGTGGGAGATGACTGTAGGTTTTGCTCTCTTGCTCTATTTTGCTAGCATTAAAAGTATATAGCTCTAAGCCGGGCGTGGTGGTGCACGCCTTTAATCCTAGCACTTGGGAGGCAGAGGCAGGCAGATCATTGTGCATTCAAGTCCAGCCTGGTCTACATATTGAGTTCCAGGACAGCTGGAGCTACAGGGAGACCCTGTCTCAAAAAGACCAAAACAAAAACAAAAACAAAAAGTATATAGCTTTGATTACCTGTGAGTGACTCCAAAATTCCTCTGTTTCAGTGTTCCACTGGCAAGCGACTATCATGGGGCCTGTAAGTATAACTCATATATGTGGAGGTAATCTCTTCACCAGTCTTAATGTCCTTCTTTTGACCTGTGGTCAGATATTTATGACAAAGGTTTAATATTCTTGTCCTCTGAATCACACAGGATGCAAAACATGATTAAGGCTTGCAGTAATTTTCTAAAGCATTGCTGGCAAATACCTGCTGGGAGCATGGTGCCACTTTCCTGCACCAAATCCCTCCACCCAACACAGCAATGGTTGCGCACACTGTGCAGGCTGCATTGGCTTGCTTTACTTATTTTTTATCCAATTATATAGAGACAGCTGTTCATAAATAAAGCATAGTCATTCTCACATATCCACAGTTTTCATAGGTACAAAGTAATAGCTCAGAGTGGAATTGCTGCGGTCTGTGCTAAGTCTCATTGGAGTCCCAGGATGGCTCAGAATTTGCTGCCTTTTGAGTTTTCCCCTTTGTCTCCTCTCCAAATGACAACTTTTATCACTGGCTCTTTTTCAGTATCTTTATTTTCTTCTATGCCTGAGAGGCAGTGATGATTTGAAACAGGCTTTTTCTTTCTGTGAACACAATTCTGATTGTGAAAAAGCAGGCACTGTGCCCCATTGGACTTTCCACAGGAGAGTACATCAGTAGTTTGTTTTCCTGGGAGTCATTCGTCCCTAAATGAGTTTTATTAAGTTTGGAGTTTTAAACTATATTACCTCAGAAACAAAACTGAAAAAAAATGTATTGAATTTCAAAGAAATATTCCTGAGAAATTATCCTAAATGAGTAAGAGAAAAACATTAAATATATTTACCTAACAGCTTTCAATAAGAATCTGGCTATATTTGCTTGGTTCATTACCTCCTACAGACCATCAAAGTCGTAATCTAAAGATGCCATTAAAGCAATGGCCTTTGCAAGTGTTCCTCAGTGAATCATGTGTAGTGAACAATTGTGATCATGTTACCAACACCTCCCTTATTTTAGTGGTGTAAACTCACTCTACCGCCCTTTTTAATATCACTTGACTGTCCACACAGACTGTGTTTATCATTGTAATTTGCTTGCATTTTTATATTCTAATAAGATAGAATTATACAATATATAATAAGAATAATTCTACAGTATAATCCTCTAATCTTTGTGTAAAACTTTAAGGAAGGAAAGAATGACAGGCTTGCTTTAATTACCCATGGTATATTTAATCAAATATGAAGGGATTAAGATTAGAATTTGAAGTATATTTTGCTATCATTTTTGTTTTCTCTCTTCTAATCTTTCTTTTTTATTCATATGTTACAAATGTTTTTCTTTTGGCCAGCTGTCCAAATTCAAATTTCTCTTGTAAAGTTAATTTCTCACTCCATACACTATGAATATTGAACTTACCTTTCTTTTGAAATTGTGTTTTCTGCATTATAAATGCTACTAAATGAATATTTGAGGGATAGATTGTGTCATTTAGCCATTTATTTAGTAACTTACTGTCTTTTGGTCATATTTAAGTCTACATCAGAACTTGATTTTTGGAAAGAAAACATAAATTTCAACCTCTTTTTTTTTTTTTTTTTTTTTCATTTTGAGACAGAGTCTCCCTTTAGTCCCAGCAGGCCTAGAGCTCACTATGTAGACCAGGCTGGCCTTGAACTCACAGAGATCTGACTGCCTCTGCCTCCCGAGTGCTGAGGCGTGCGCCACCACACCAGGCCTAACCCTTTTAAAAACATGGATTACCACTCTAGAAAATTGTCCTTCCTCACAGCAGTCTTCATGTATATGCTGGTGCCCATAAACAGTTTGGTTAAATCACACTTCCGTGCACCTCTGTTTTGTTTTAAACTTTGTGGGCATGTTTTTGGAAAACTCTCCTTCACCCCTGGAAAGGAGCCAGCTTTTGAGGTAAAATAATTGAACTTGTAACACAGTGACTGTGTTTTCTACGAACTGATATTTGATGGACATGTTTAGAATATAATGGAATTTCTCTCACCTTCTTAATGTTTAGAGAAGTCATTGAAAGTTAAGCAAATGCAGGGACCAGACATTGATGCACCTGTTTTGTCTTTCCAGCCTGACAGTGCTTATCAAGGTGGAGTCTTCTTCCTCACTGTTCATTTTCCCACAGACTATCCCTTCAAACCACCAAAGGTATTTATTTCTATGACTGATATGTTCCATAGCAGGGCCTTTACAGTCTGTCTAGAGATGGTTTTGATGTCACAGACTGTGAGTGCAGTGGCAGGAGAAGCTCTTTGGACAAACCACTGAGTCTAACACCACATTCTTTTTTTTTTTTTTTTTTTTTTTTTTCTCTTCTTTTGAGGATCAGCTGTAGCTCCAGCTGACCTGGAACTCACTATGTAGATGGGTGGCCTTGAACCCACAGAGATCCATCTGCCTCGCCTCCAAAGATTGGGATTAAAGGTGTGTGCCACACAACCTGGCTAAAGCACACATTCTTACTCAAGTATTATATGAAACCTGTTAAATGAAAAACTGTACATACATCTGCCCTGCTACGTGGTACCTCCATGAATTTCTTTTCCTCATTACGTATGTATAGTCTACAATGTTTTTATAGTCAGGAATCAGAGTTTTCTATTCATGGGGTCACCTTTCCACAGCAGGCCCAGTTTATTTTTTTTAAGTATTCAGAAAACATTTATTGAGCACGTACCATGTTCTGGTACAGAGGGGACCAGGAAAGGAAATACAGCCCCTTCCTTCATTGAATGGCAGAGGTGGGTGAAAACCTGTTCTTGTAGATTTGATTCAGATGAGGGAAGCCCAAAGAAGAAACAAGTGATGGGGATGTGAAGGAGGATAATGAACAGATGAGTGCTCAGGAAATAATTATGCCTGATTAAAATCCTGTCTGACACCACATGGTAGCAGCTCTTGTGGAGGTTTGGATTCTTGGTAGATTCCTGAGGTTCATCACCACTGCCCTGAGGCAGAGTCGGTGTCCCTATTTGAAGATTGATATGGCTTCTGGTATTACTGATAGATTAGGAGCAGGGCTTTGAGATACGATGAAAGCCAGGTAATTGGACCATGTACTTCGCAACTCTTCACACCAGCAGACTCCACCCACCTCAAACTCTTCCCCACACCAGAAGGAGAAAAGAGGTAAATTGAGTTTCTTTCTAATCCCTGGTAGCTCAGTCACAGGTATACATTTCTCCCTTAGGAATCTATGGTAGAGAGGGTATTGAACCCCAGAGTGAATGAATTGTTTGTTTTTTCATAGTTTGGGGATGCTCAACACTTTCTGTTTTGCTTATGTTTAGATCGCTTTACAACAAAAATTTACCACCCCAATATAAACAGTAACGGAAGTATTTGTCTTGACATCCTGAGGTCCCAGTGGTCGCCAGCTTTGACTGTATCAAAAGGTAATTTCATGTATCAGATTTGAAGCAAGCACAACAAATATTGTGTAACATGTAGGGACAATTTTTTAAACAAAAACCAAAAGAACAACCTACTGTGCTTCTCTATTTTGCTTTTGCTTTGCTCTTCTATTACTCTGGTTTTTAGTGAACTCTGGGAGTATGGAGGATATGGAAGGGCAAATCTAAACTACTAGAGCTAGAGGCTGGAGAGACCAGCCAGCAGGAGTGCTCACTGCTCTGTGAGAGGACCCTAATTCATGTAAAGTGCTCACTGCTCAGGGCTGGAGAGATAGCCTAGCAGTTAAGAGCACCGACTGCTCTAACAGAGGACCGGGGGTTCGATCCCCAGCACCTACATGGCGGCGTGAGAACGTCTGTAACTACTCAATTCCAGAGAACTCCAGTTCCAGGGGAATCCACCACCCCTCTCTGACCTCCGGGCATGGCATGACACGGTGACAAAAACCTACATGCAGACAGACACATTCATACACAGAAAATAAATAAAAAAATTAAAAAAATAAAAGAATTAAAAAAAAGAGTGCTCGCTGCTCTTGTAGAGGACCCTAATTCAGGTCCCACTGGGCAGATTACAATCAAAAGCTGCAACTCCAGCTAAAGGGGATCTGAAGCCCTCTTATCAATGTCCATCACAAAATGGACACAAACATATGCGACATAATTCACAATAATTAAAAAAATAAAGAAGAGCCAGACATGGTGGCACATGCCTTTAATCTCAGAGGCAGAGGCAGTTTCTCTGTGAGTTCAAGAGGCCATCTTGGTCTATAAGTAACTTCCAGCCAGCTGGGGCTACAAGGAGGCCCTGTCTAAAAAAGACCAAAATAAATAAATAAATAAATAAATAAATAAATAAATAAATAAATAAATAAAACTAAAGAAAATTCTAGAGATAGAAATTTGAGGATAAACCTGTCAGTATGTGTCCTTCTGACTTGGGTTTTGTCTTTACAAGAGAGAGAGAATAAGAGATCCAGTAAAAGATATTTGGCTTTTTTTTTTTTTTTTTTTTTTTTGGTCTTTTCGAGACGGGGTCTCCCTGTAGCCACAGCTGTCCTGGAACCATCTGTAGACCAGGCTGGCCTTGAACCACAAAGATCCGCCTGCCTCTGCCCCCAAGTGCAGGATTAAAGGCGTGCGGCCACCGCGCCTGGCTGATATTTGGCTTTCTTAAAGGGAGAAATAAAACAGATTTTGGGATTTGTCCCATTCTTTAAATTAAACTATTGACAATAATAGATAAAACTTCATGGTAGTTTGACTCCAAGAAAAAGTAGAGGATTTGGCAGATGAAATAAGCAGTTTAAGAACAAAAATGTATTTTGTATTTTAGAATAGTACTGTGCAGACTGCACGATAGCCTAGGTTGAATAATCAACAGCATCATCTTACTGACCTTGACTTTGATGATGACCAGACTTCAGAAGTCTCATAGCTCTGTCCTTTTCGTGCACTGTCAGCTGCAAGTCTGGGTCCTCGGAGACCAATTTGTGTTTCAGTGGCCAGTACTATAACTACACCTGCTATATCTGTGTCTTGTTTCTCTCAGTAGAACCTGACAGCTGGACAGTACTGCTTTGGTTACAAACATCTTTTTCCTTTTTATAAAATTCAAGGCAGTTGTTTTTCTTGGAGATTTTATGAGGCTGACCTTGAACTTCTGATTCTCCTGCTTCAACCTGGGTGTTGGGATTACAGGTGTGAGCCTCAATGCTTGGTTTTATTTGATGTTGGGGAGTGAAGCCAGGGCTTTTTGGCCTGCTAGGCAAGCACCCCGCCAGCTGAGCTATATTGCAACCCTATTGCTTGATTTCAAAAGGTGTAATGTAATGTTACAGGTAGCAAGGTCCATCCTCAAGTCAACTATTTATAATGGGTTATTTTTCTGACCTAATATGTTCATGGAGCATCCTTTAAAAAAAAAAAAAAAAAAAAAAAAAAAACTTTCCTTTCTGGCTGGAGAGATGGCCTAGCGGTTAGGAGCGCCGACTGCTCTTACAGAGGACCTGGGTTCGATCCCTAGTACCCACATGGCAGCCAGAACCATCTGAAACTCCAATCCAGGAGAACTCCATTTCCAGGGGAATCCGACACCCTCTTCTGACCTCCGTGGCAATGCACGACACGGGTGCACAAACTTGCGGGCAGACAGTAAATTCATACACATAACAGAAATAAATAAAATTTTAAAAAAAATAAAAAAAAAAAACAAACTTCACTTAGTGAACTTACCATGAAGTGAATAAAGGAAAGGTTCTGTCTTTAGTTATTCAATTTAACATGCTTTTTCCTGGAACAGCATCACAAAATGACTCTCCTTTGGCATAAGCAGTAAATTCCTTATTGCTTAAAATAAATGGCAGATTAAAAAAAAAATGGCAGATAAAAAAAATGGCAGATGGCCAAGAGCCAACTGCTTATCTGCCTATATTGTAGCTTTTTATAAAAAATTATTAGTATTGTTTTAGCTTCTGGAAACTGCCTTCTGAGAATTTAAAAAGTCTCTCTGTCTTACATGCAGAATAGAATGTAACACTGGTACTACACTCGATTATTGTGTCCCTGTGGAACATCCGGATAACTGCTCCTGGTCCCTTTCCTCCTGATGGTGAAATTAGGGCAGACAGCTCCTACAACAGAAGTGGGCATGGGGCACTTCGCCCTCTGTGTCAGGAAGGGACTCACTTCACTAATCTGTTTGTACACTTTGCTGTATTAATATATTTTTAAAAGACTTTAATTTTTTATTTTATATGTATGAACATCTGCCTACATAGTAAAGTACCCTTGTTTTGCCCAATGCCTGTGAAGACCAGAAGAGGGCATTGGATCCCTTGGAGCTGGGATTATAGACAGTTGTATAGCCACTGTGTGGGTGCTGGGATCCTCTGTGAGAGCAGCCAGTGATCTTAATACTGAGCCATTCTCCAAGCCCCTTTTCTGTATTTTAAAAGTGTTGTTTTGCTTTTTATCCTGGCTTTATTCTGGAAACGTTCTGGATATATTAGGGAAAAAACAAACAAATAAACAAACAAACAAAAAAACCCACCCTGTTGGTTTAATTCATTGGGCAGGTAGAAGATGAAGAGAAGAAATACTAGTTTTTTCCTTAGTCCTTGCCTCTCCCAGTCCCTGTCATGTATGAGTCAACTTTCTCCTATGAAGTCACATTTAGAATGAAAAGAGTAGGAGAAGATAAAAGAGCACAGCAGAGGGTGGAAGTGGGAGGCCATCGGAAGGATCCGGGAGGACCAGTTTTGTTTCTTCCTATTTCAGATCCTTAGGCAGGATTTTTGTTTGTTGTTTTGTTCTGTTTTTGTTTTTTTTTTTTTTTTTTTTTTTTTTTGTTCGTGTCTTGACTTGTTGTGTAAGGCTCCTGCTATTGATCCTGCCCTCCCAATCTGTTGGGACTACAGGCATGTGTTCCTCTGCCTGGCTTGGGTTTTTTTCTTAAGTGTAGTTGTTTGCATTACTAGTTTTGGCATAGCACAAATTCTTTCCATTTGTATTGTAAAATATGGGCTTTAAACAGAGATAATTGTTCAAGTTGTTTTTAAATAAATGTAATCAAAAGCGAGATTCATAGAATGTAAGACTTATTGAAAAACTGATCTTGCCAGGTGTGGGGGCAGCAAGCCTTTACCCAGCACTTGGGAGGCAGAGGCAGGCAGATCTTTGTGAGTTTCAAGGCCAGCTTGGTCTACAGAGTGAGCTCCAGGCCAGCTGGGACTAAAGGGAAACCCTGGCTCAAAAAGACCAAAAAAAAGCCAACCAAACAAAAAAACCTTTGATCTCACTGATTACAGTGAGATCACATGTACACCACACCACTTAAACAAGTACACATACACACCACCACAGACATATACCACACCACACACCATTAAGACATACATATACACCATCCCACATACATCCCACTCTCGCACCCACACTACACATAGACTATTACCACACACACAACACACAGAAGGAAGTATTGTAGAGAAAAGAGGGGGCCATCAGAGGTGGGATGCAAGAAGGGTAATGAGGGTGAACGTGAAAAAGTACAGACAATGGTTTGTATGTATGAAAATGTCACAGTGAAGCCGTTGTTTTTTATGCTCACATAAAAAAAAGTAATAGAAAAGAAAAGAAAACCTTAGAAATTCTCCTGTGAAGACAGCCCATAACACTAAGCCAAGGGGCACAGGAATCCAATGTCCCAAACCCCCTGCTATCTGTAATTCAATTGGCTTTTATAATATTTTATAATAGTCTTGATTTAAGAGATTGCTAATAGCAACTTCGAAGGTCACATGTTATTTTAAATAAACATAAATTCTGATTGAAATTAAAATTTCTGCTGGGTGTGTTGGTACCACCTTTATCTAGACTCAGGAGGCAGAGGCAGGCAGATCTCTGTGAGTTCAAGGCAAGCTTGGTCTACAGAGCAAGTTCCAGGCCAGCAGGGGCTACAGGAGACCCGTCTCAAAAACAACAAAAAAAAAAAAAAAAAAAAAAAAAAAAAAAAGAAAAGAAAAGAAATTAACAAATAAATAAAAACAAAAAAAAGAAAAAATTTAATTAATTAAAAAAATGAATATTACCTGCCAGCCAAAGTTAGTAGAAAATGTGTCCAGTGTGTAGAGTTCTTGTTCTTATGTTGTTTTTTTTATTTTTTGCACCTCTGGGAGCATGCTAGCAAGCCTTCTGCCACTGAACCTCACCTTTTACCCTAGGTTTTCTTTATATTCAGTAGTTCTTTTCATGGGTGTAACTTGTACAAAGCAGAAACATTGTTGTCTAATGGAATGTTCTCTTTTGACCCTAGTTTTGTTGTCCATATGCTCTCTGCTTTGTGACCCCAATCCAGATGACCCCCTAGTACCAGATATCGCACAAATCTATAAATCAGACAAGGAAAAGTAAGTGGTTTTTCTATGCATTTCTGTTTAAGTGTCTTTCAGCATGGTTTGTACTGTGAATATGCTACTTGAAGTATATTTATCTGTGTTTCTATGAAGATTATCTTTTCCCAATGAAGTAGAACTTTTTTCTTAAACTCTTTTTTGTTTGTTTGTTTTAAAAACTTTTTTTTTCACATAAATTTATTTATTTATTTTTAACAAATCTAGACCCGTGTTCCCGCTCATTCCCCCCAACCCGCCAGAGCTCATGCATTCTGCCAAACATGCTTTCCATCTCTCAGTCTTCTCGTATTTTCCATGGGGAAGTTGACTGTTTTGAGCAGAAGTTCACCGTCTTCAGTCAGTTTTTGATGCAGTCTTTTCGTTGTTGTTGTTTCAAATGAATTATGCCCAACTGCTTTGTACAAAAGCTCAGGGGGCCCTACACAAGAAATACTTACAACTGGATGGTTGGCACTAGCATCCACAGATGAGGGATACCATTCTGTTTGTTTTTCTTCTGGGACTGTGTTACTTCACTCAGCATGAGGTCCTCTAGCCTCCAGCCATTTCCCTGCAAAGCTCGTGATGTCGTCTTTCTTTACTGCTGCATAGAACTCCATTGTGTAGATGTACCACATTTCTCTATCCACTCGTCAGTTGAGGGGCATTTAGGTTGGTTCCAGCTCCTTGCATTGTGAAGAGAGAGTGAATAAACATGGCCGTGCATGTATCTCTGTGGTGGCGTAAGTCTTGAGGGTACAGGCCCAGGAGTGGTATGGCTGGTCGGGTGGCAAGTTCATTCCAAGTCTTCCAAGGGTTTCTCCACACTGCTTCCATAGTGGCGGTACGAGTTTACATTCCCCAGCAGTGGATGAGTGTCCCCTTCCCCCCCACAACCTCTCCAGCACTTGGTATCATTTGTTTTCTTTTTTTCTTAAACTCTTTTAACCAAAAACTACTCTTTCTTAGATGTTTAATGGTATATGTTTGGTATTTGTACTGTAACAACTACATACTTCTAGGCAGTAAATTAAAATGGAAGACCCTATTCACTGGCCAGCATTGAGTATTATATTCTTCCTGTTCTCCTGGGAAGAGAAATTATTTCTCTGCTGTCCACAATGCCCTTATCTTCAAACTGCTTCATACTGTGAGCATACAGACATTTGCATCTTGGAGACAATCCTCCCTCAAACTTGGCTTTTATAGATTTCTCTTGTTTGTGTGTTTTGTTTCTTAAAGTTTAGTTATATTTTCACATAGATTGCTGAGAAATTATTCAGAAATTATAATTTGTTTTCAGTTTTGTATATGCATGAATTTATGTTGCTTCATACCGGTGCAGTTTAGCCTGAGGAAGTGGAAGATGGAGCTCTATATGGAAAGGGACTTCTGCACACTAAATATGTCTATTTTTAATTTCTCTTTTATGTTCTACAGATATAACAGACATGCAAGAGAATGGACTCAGAAATATGCAATGTAAAATTAAAAAAAAAAACTTTCACATATACCAGAGTACTGTAAAATCTAGGTCTTTTTCAACATTAGCAGTAAGTCCAGCACTGTTTCCTGTCTCATTGTACCATGAGCGCTTTGGTTTTTACTCATTTTAAATGTGTTTCTGAAGCAAGACAAAACAAACTTCCAAAACTGCCCTTGCCACTATGAGGAGAGCATTTACCATTTGTGTGCATCGAGAAAGACATTGCTTATGCTTTCCACGATGCTCAGATCTGCATCTTCAGCCTACAAGATCTACAACACAGCTGAAAAGCAACCAAATTATTTTTTGCTGAAACTAGATGTTTTTACATGAGAAAATACTGTATGTATTGTCTAAGAGGTCGTCACTTTTATAAATCTGTATTCAGGTTTCATTCTTTGTTAGTTCACTTTATAATTTGTATTTTTTTACTGTATAGACTAAATATATTCTATGTATGTCAACTCGTTACCCACCCTCCTTAAGAGTGTTGAAGCACCAACAGCTGATAATGAAATGAATTAACTGTGTCCCCTTGTCTTAGGATGTTCTGTGTATCTGATTATGTATTTCTTAAACCTGAAATGATTTTCACACTGTAACTCTCAGTATACTGATTAGGATGGAGAAACACTTGTTTTGATTCTGTTATACTTGACTTAACTTTATTGCAATGTGAATTAATTTGCACTGCTAAGTAGGAAGGTTTTGACTTTTTATTTTTTTGCTCTTCACGTTTGAATTGTTTTTTGTCTAGGCAATATTCTACTGACACCTTTTACAGATCTCACCGTAGCTCTTTCCATATAAATAAAATGCTTTTTCTACTATTTGTCTTGATTACTTAGTACAAAACAAAAATTGTTTTATCTATGCTTATGGATCAAAGCTCTGTAGAATTATACAATTTTTTTTCAAATTATGAAAATGGGTCTAATTTTCTTTATATTTAAAAGAAGTTTTTTACATTTATTTATGGGGGGGGGGGTGTTCCATGGTTTGTGTACACAGCTCAGAGGCAACTTTCCGGAATATGCTGACCTCCAAAATGTCCTGGGAATTGAACTCAAGTCATCAGGCTTGGTGGTGAGCCATCTCACCAGCTCTGTCTGGCATTTTATTTATTTAGTTATTTATTCATTTTTATTCTTTTGTTTTTTTTTTTGTTTGTTTTTTTTTTAATTATTTTTATTGATGCTTTGTGCATTTCATACATTTTTCCAATTCAGTTCAGGCTTATTTCCCTTTCCTCCCCCCCCCCACCCCACCCCATCCCAGATCATTCTCTTTTTGAGACAGTGTCTCTCTGTAGCTCCAGCTGACCTGGAACTCACTATGTAGATGGGTGGCCTTGAACCCACAGAGATCCATCTGCCTCTGCCTCCAAAGTATTGGGATTAAAGGTGTGTGCCACCACACCTGGCTTAAAGCACACATTCTTACTCAAGTATTATATGAAACCTGTTAAATGAAAAACTGTACATACATCTGCCCTGCTACGTGGTACCTCCATGAATTTCTTTTCCTCATTACGTATGTATAGTCTACAATGTTTTTATAGTCAGGAATCAGAGTTTTCTATTCATGGGGTCACCTTTCCACAGCAGGCCCAGTTTATTTTTTTAAGTATTCAGAAAACATTTATTGAGCACGTACCATGTTCTGGTACAGAGGGGACCAGGAAAGGAAATACAGCCCCTTCCTTCATTGAATGGCAGAGGTGGGTGAAAACCTGTTCTTGTAGATTTGATTCAGATGAGGGAAGCCCAAAGAAGAAACAAGTGATGGGGATGTGAAGGAGGATAATGAACAGATGAGTGCTCAGGAAATAATTATGCCTGATTAAAATCCTGTCTGACACCACATGGTAGCAGCTCTTGTGGAGGTTTGGATTCTTGGTAGATTCCTGAGGTTCATCACCACTGCCCTGAGGCAGAGTCGGTGTCCCTATTTGAAGATTGATATGGCTTCTGGTATTACTGATAGATTAGGAGCAGGGCTTTGAGATACGATGAAAGCCAGGTAATTGGACCATGTACTTCGCAACTCTTCACACCAGCAGACTCCACCCACCTCAAACTCTTCCCCACACCAGAAGGAGAAAAGAGGTAAATTGAGTTTCTTTCTAATCCCTGGTAGCTCAGTCACAGGTATACATTTCTCCCTTAGGAATCTATGGTAGAGAGGGTATTGAACCCCAGAGTGAATGAATTGTTTGTTTTGTTCATAGTTTGTGGATGCTCAACACTTTCTGTTTTGCTTTATGTTTAGATCGCTTTCACAACAAAAATTTACCACCCCAATATAAACAGTAACGGAAGTATTTGTCTTGACATCCTGAGGTCCCAGTGGTCGCCAGCTTTGACTGTATCAAAAGGTAATTTCATGTATCAGATTTGAAGCAAGCACAACAAATATTGTGTAACATGTAGGGACAATTTTTTAAACAAAAACCAAAAGAACAACCTACTGTGCTTTCTCTTATTTTGCTTTTGCTTTGCTCTTCTATTACTCTGGTTTTTAGTGAACTCTGTGAGTATGGAGGATATGGAAGGGCAAATCTAAACTACTAGAGCTAGAGGCTGGAGAGACCAGCCAGCAGGAGTGCTCACTGCTCTTGTAGAGGACCCTAATTCATGTCAAGAGTGCTCACTGCTCAGGGCTGGAGAGATAGCCTAGCAGTTAAGAGCACCGACTGCTCTTACAGAGGACCTGGGTTCGATCCCCAGCACCTACATGGCGGCTGAGAACCGTCTGTAACTCCAATTCCAGGAGAACTCCAGTTCCAGGGGAATCCACCACCCTCTTCTGACCTCCGTGGCATTGCATGACACGGGTGCACAAACCTACATGCAGACAGCACATTCATACACATAGAAAATAAATAAAAAATTAAAAAAAATAAAAGAATTAAAAAAAAGAGTGCTCGCTGCTCTTGTAGAGGACCCTAATTCAGGTCCCACTGGGCAGATTACAATCAAAAGCTGCAACTCCAGCTAAAGGGGATCTGAAGCCCTCTTCTGATCTCCACAGATGCCTACACTCACATACATGTGCCCCCATATAGACACATGCATGTACATAATTAAAAATAAAGAAGAGCCAGACATGGTGGCACATGCCTTTAATCTCAGAGGCAGAGGCAGTTCTCTGTGAGTTCAAGAGGCCATCTTGGTCTATATAGTAACTTCCAGGCCAGCTGGGGCTACAAGGAGGCCCTGTCTCAAAAAGACCAAAATAAATAAATAAATAAATAAATAAATAAATAAATAAATAAATAAATAAAATCTAAAGAAAATTCTAGAGATAGAAATTTGAGGATAAACCTGTCAGTATGTGTCCTTCTGACTTGGGTTTTGTCTTTACAAGAGAGAGAGAATAAGAGATCGCAGTAAAAGATATTTGGCTTTTTTTTTTTTTTTTTTTTTTTTTGGTCTTTTCGAGACGGGGTCTCCCTGTAGCCCAGCTGTCCTGGAACTCACTCTGTAGACCAGGCTGGCCTTGAACTCACAAAGATCCGCCTGCCTCTGCCTCCCAAGTGCTAGGATTAAAGGCGTGCGCCACCGCGCCTGGCTGATATTTGGCTTTCTTAAAGGGAGAAATAAAACAGATTTTGGGATTTGTCCCATTCTTTAAATTAAACTATTGACAATAATAGATAAAACTTCATGGTAGTTTGACTCCAAGAAAAAGTAGAGGATTTGGCAGATGAAATAAGCAGTTTAAGAACAAAAATGTATTTTGTATTTTAGAATAGTACTGTGCAGACTGCACGATAGCCTAGGTTGAATAATCAACAGCATCATCTTACTGACCCTTGACTTTGATGATGACCAGACTTCAGAAGTCTCATAGCTCTGTCCTTTTCTGCACTGTCAGCTGCAAGTCTGGGTCCTCGGAGACCAATTTTGTTTCAGTGGCCAGTACTATACACTACACCTGCTATATCTGTGTCTTGTTTCTCTCAGTAGAACCTGACAGCTGGACAGTACTGCTTTGGTTACAAACATCTTTTTCCTTTTTATAAAATTCAAGGCAGTTGTTTTTCTTGGAGATTTTATGAGGCTGACCTTGAACTTCTGATTCTCCTGCTTTACACCTGGGTGTTGGGATTACAGGTGTGAGCCTCAATGCTTGGTTTTATTTGATGTTGGGGAGTGAAGCCAGGGCTTTGTGCCTGCTAGGCAAGCACCCCGCCAGCTGAGCTATATTGCAACCCTATTGCTTGATTTCAAAAGGTGTAATGTAATGTTACAGGTAGCAAGGTCCATCCTCAAGTCAACTATTTATAATGGGTTATTTTTCTGACCTAATATGTTCATGGAGCATCCTTTAAAAAAAAAAAAAAAACTTTCCTTTCTGGCTGGAGAGATGGCCTAGCGGTTAGGAGCGCCGACTGCTCTTACAGAGGACCTGGGTTCGATCCCTAGTACCCACATGGCAGCCAAGAACCATCTGAAACTCCAATTCCAGGAGAACTCCAGTTCCAGGGGAATCCGACACCCTCTTCTGACCTCCGTGGCAATGCACGACACGGGTGCACAAACTTGCAGGCAGACAGTACATTCATACACATACAGAAATAAATAAAATTTTAAAAAAAATTAAAAAAAAACAAAACTTTCACTTAGTGAACTTACCATGAAGTGAATAAAGGAAAGGTTCTGTCTTTAGTTATTCAATTTAACATGCTTTTTCCTGGAACAGCATCACAAAATGACTCTCCTTTGGCATAAGCAGTAAATTCCTTATTGCTTAAAATAAATGGCAGATTAAAAAAAAAAATGGCAGATAAAAAAAATGGCAGATGGCCAAGAGCCAACTGCTTATCTGCCTATATTGTAGCTTTTTATAAAAAATTATTAGTATTGTTTTAGCTTCTGGAAACTGCCTTCTGAGAATTTAAAAAGTCTCTCTGTCTTACATGCAGAATAGAATGTAACACTGGTACTACACTCGATTATTGTGTCCCTGTGGAACATCCGGATAACTGCTCCTGGTCCCTTTCCTCCTGATGGTGAAATTAGGGCAGACAGCTCCTACAACAGAAGTGGGCATGGGGCACTTCGCCCTCTGTGTCAGGAAGGGACTCACTTCACTAATCTGTTTGTACACTTTGCTGTATTTTATATATTTTTAAAAGACTTATTAATTTTTATTTTATATGTATGAACATTCTGCCTACATGTATGTAAGTACCCTTGTTTTGCCCAATGCCTGTGAAGACCAGAAGAGGGCATTGGATCCCTTGGAGCTGGAGTTATAGACAGTTGTTAGCCACTGTGTGGGTGCTGGGATCCTCTGTGAGAGCAGCCAGTGATCTTAACTACTGAGCCATTTCTCCAAGCCCCTTTTCTGTATTTAAAATGTGTTGTTTTGCTTTTTATCCTGGCTTTATTCTGGAAACGTTCTGGATATATTAGGGAAAAAACAAACAAATAAACAAACAAACAAAAAAACCTACCCTGTTGGTTTAATTCATTGGGCAGGTAGAAGATGAAGAGAAGAAATACTAGTTTTTTCCTTAGTCCTTGCCTCTCCCAGTCCCTGTCATGTATGAGTCAACTTTCTCCTATGAAGTCACATTTAGAATGAAAAGAGTAGGAGAAGATAAAAGAGCACAGCAGAGGGTGGAAGTGGGAGGCCATCGGAAGGATCCGGGAGGACCAGTTTTGTTTCTTCCTATTTCAGATCCTTAGGCAGGATTTTGTTTTGTTGTTTTGTCTGTTTTGTTTTGTATTGTGTGTCCTGTGTTGTATTTTGTTTTGTTTTGTTTTGAAGACAAGGTCTCACTGTGCAGTCCTGGCTGATCTCCCACCTCAGCCTCTCTAGTGATGGGACTACAGGCATGTGTTCCTCTGCCTGGCTTGGGTTTTTTTCTTAAGTGTAGTTGTTTGCATTACTAGTTTTGGCATAGCACAAATTCTTTCCATTTGTATTGTAAAATATGGGCTTTAAACAGAGATAATTGTTCAAGTTGTTTTTAAATAAATGTAATCAAAAGCGAGATTCATAGAATGTAAGACTTATTGAAAAACCCTTGATCTTGCCAGGTGTGGTGGCAGCAAGCCTTTAATCCCAGCACTTGGGAGGCAGAGGCAGGCAGATCTTTGTGAGTTCAAGGCCAGCTTGGTCTACAGAGTGAGCTCCAGGCCAGCTGGGACTAAAGGGAAACCCTGTCTCAAAAAGACCAAAAAAAAGCCAACCAAACAAAAAAACCTTTGATCTCACTGATTACAGTGAGATCACATGTACACCACACCACTTAAACAAGTACACATACACACACACCACAGACATATACCACACCACACACACATTAAGACATACATATCACACACATCCCACATACATACACCACTCGCACCCCACACTACACATAGACATATACCACACACACATACACACAGAAGGGAAGTTATTTGTAGAGAAAAGAGGGGGCCATCAGAGGTGGGATGCAAGAAGGGTAATGAGGGTGAACGTGAAAAAGTACAGACAATGGTTTGTATGTATGAAAATGTCACAGTGAAGCCCGTTGTTTTATATGCTCACTAAAAAAAAAAGTAATAGAAAAGAAAGAAACCTTAGAAATTCTCCTGTGAAGACAGCCCATAACACTAAGCCAAGGGGCACAGGAATCCAATGTCCCAAACCCCCTGCTATCTGTAATTCAATTGCTTTTTATAATATTTTATAATATTCTTGATTTAAGAGATTGCTAATAGCAACTTCGAAGGTCACATGTTATTTTAAATAAACATAAATTCTGATTGAAATTAAAATTTCTGCTGGGTGTGTTGGTACACACCTTTAATCATAGCACTCAGGAGGCAGAGGCAGGCAGATCTCTGTGAGTTCAAGGCCAGCTTGGTCTACAGAGCAAGTTCCAGGCCAGCAGGGGCTACAGGGAGACCCTGTCTCAAAAACACCAAAAAAAAAAAAAAAAAAAAAAAAAAAAAAAAGAAAAGAAAAGAAATTACATTAACAAAAAAAAAAAAAATTTAATTAATTAAAAAAATGAATATTACCTGCCAGCCAAAGTTAGTAGAAAATGTAGTCCAGTGTGTAGATTTCTTGTTCTTATGTTTTTATTTTTTATTTTTTGCACCTCTGGGAGCATGCTAGCAAGCCTTCTGCCACTGAACCTCACCTTTTACCCTAGGTTTTCTTTATATTCAGTAGTTCTTTTCATGGGTGTAACTTGTACAAAGCAGAAACATTGTTGTCTAATGGAATGTTCTCTTTTGACCCTAGTTTTGTTGTCCATATGCTCTCTGCTTTGTGACCCCAATCCAGATGACCCCCTAGTACCAGATATCGCACAAATCTATAAATCAGACAAGGAAAAGTAAGTGGTTTTTCTATGCATTTCTGTTTAAGTGTCTTTCAGCATGGTTTGTACTGTGAATATGCTACTTGAAGTATATTTATCTGTGTTTCTATGAAGATTATCTTTTCCCAATGAAGTAGAACTTTTTTCTTAAACTCTTTTTTGTTTGTTTTGTTTTAAAAACTTTTTTTTTCTCACATAAATTTATTTATTTATTTTTAACAAATCCTAGACCCGTGTTCCCGCTCATTCCCCCACCCCGTCAGAGCTCGTGCATTCTGCCAAACATGCTTTCCATCTCTTAGTCTTTCTCAATATTTTCCATGGGGACGTTGACTGTTTTGAGCAGAAGTTCACTGTTTCAGTCAGTTCTTTGATGCAGTATTTTCTGTTGTTGTTGTTGTTTCCAAAATGCATTATGTCCAACTGCTTTGTACAGAAGCTCAGGGGGCCCTACACAAGAAATACTTACAACTGGGTAATTGGCACTAGCATCCACAGATGAGGGATACCATTCGTCGTTTGTTTTTCTGGGACTGTGTTACTTCACTCAGCATGATGTCCTCTAGCTCCAGCCATTTTCCTGCAAAGCTCGTGATGTCGTCTTTCTTTACTGCTGCATAGAACTCCATTGTGTAGATGTACCACATTTTCTCTATCCACTCGTCAGTTGAGGGGCATTTAGGTTGGTTCCAGCTCCTTGCTATTGTGAAGAGAGCTGCAATAAACATGGCCGTGCATGTATCTCTGTGGTGGCGTAAGTCTTGAGGGTACATGCCCAGGAGTGGTATGGCTGGGTCGGGTGGCAAGTTCATTCCAAGTCTTCCAAGGGTTCTCCACACTGCTTTCCATAGTGGCTGTACGAGTTTACATTCCCACCAGCAGTGGATGAGTGTTCCCCTTTCCCCACAACCTCTCCAGCACTTGGTATCATTTGTTTTCTTTTTTTCTTAAACTCTTTTAACCAAAAACTACTCTTTCTTAGATGTTTAATGGTATATGTTTGGTATTTGTACTGTAACAACTACATACTTCTAGGCAGTAAATTAAAATGGAAGACCCTATTCACTGGCCAGCATTGAGTATTATATTCTTCCTGTTCTCCTGGGAAGAGAAATTATTTCTCTGCTGTCCACAATGCCCTTATCTTCAAACTGCTTCATACTGTGAGCATACAGACATTTGCATCTTGGAGACAATCCTCCCTCAAACTTGGCTTTTATAGATTTCTCTTGTTTGTGTGTTTTGTTTCTTAAAGTTTAGTTATATTTTCACATAGATTGCTGAGAAATTATTCAGAAATTATAATTTGTTTTCAGTTTTGTATATGCATGAATTTATGTTGCTTCATACCGGTGCAGTTTAGCCTGAGGAAGTGGAAGATGGAGCTCTATATGGAAAGGGACTTCTGCACACTAAATATGTCTATTTTTAATTTCTCTTTTATGTTCCTACAGATATAACAGACATGCAAGAGAATGGACTCAGAAATATGCAATGTAAAATTAAAAAAAAAAACTTTCACATATACCAGAGTACTGTAAAATCTAGGTCTTTTTCAACATTAGCAGTAAGTCCAGCACTGTTTCCTGTCTCATTGTACCATGAGCGCTTTGGTTTTTACTCATTTTAAATGTGTTTCTGAAGCAAGACAAAACAAACTTCCAAAACTGCCCTTGCCACTATGAGGAGAGCATTTACCATTTGTGTGCATCGAGAAAGACATTGCTTATGCTTTCCACGATGCTCAGATCTGCATCTTCAGCCTACAAGATCTACAACACAGCTGAAAAGCAACCAAATTATTTTTTGCTGAAACTAGATGTTTTTACATGAGAAAATACTGTATGTATTGTCTAAGAGGTCGTCACTTTTATAAATCTGTATTCAGGTTTCATTCTTTGTTAGTTCACTTTATAATTTGTATTTTTTTACTGTATAGACTAAATATATTCTATGTATGTCAACTCGTTACCCACCCTCCTTAAGAGTGTTGAAGCACCAACAGCTGATAATGAAATGAATTAACTGTGTCCCCTTGTCTTAGGATGTTCTGTGTATCGATTATGTATTTCTTAAACCTGAAATGATTTTCACACTGTAACTCTCAGTATACTGATTAGGATGGAGAAACACTTGTTTTGATTCTGTTATACTTGACTTAACTTTATTGCAATGTGAATTAATTGCACTGCTAAGTAGGAAGGTTTATGACTTTTTATTTTTTGCTCTTCACGTTTGAATTGTTTTCTGTCTAGGCAATATTCTACTGACACCTTTTACAGATCTCACCGTAGCTCTTTCCATATAAATAAAATGCTTTTTCTACTATTTGTCTTGATTACTTAGTACAAAACAAAAATTGTTTTATCTATGCTTATGGATCAAAGCTCTGTAGAATTTTATACAAATTTTTTTTCAAATTATGAAAATGGGTCTAATTTTCTTTATATTTAAAAGAAAGTTTTTTACATTTATTTATGGGGGGGGGGGTGTTCCATGGTTTGTGTACACAGCTCAGAGGCAACTTTCCGGAATATGCTGACCTCCAAAATGTCCTGGGAATTGAACTCAAGTCATCAGGCTTGGTGGTGAGCCATCTCACCAGCTCTGTCTTGGCATTTTATTTATTTATTTATTTATTCATTTTTATTCTTTTGTTTTTTTTTTTTGTTTGTTTGTTTTTTTAATTAATTTTTATTGATGCTTTGTGCATTTCATACATTTTTTCCAATTCAGTTCAGGCTTATTTCCCTTTCCCTCCCCCCCACCCCCACCCCATCCCAGATCATGCATTCTGCCATAACTGTCCTGCATCTTTCTCTCAGTTTTTTTTTTTTTCATTTTACTATAAGTGATAATCCATGAGTACAAGCATCCTTCATGCAAAACCTATCTGAGCTGTTTTGCCCAAACACCTACAGCCCCACCATCCAGTGGGGGGTGACAGGTTGTTTTGTTCAATCAGTTGATCAAATGAGTGTCCAGCTACATTGCTGTAGTTTCACCATTACCCCAATCGCAGCCCTTACATTCTACCACGCCCCCTCTTCCGCAGGTTGTTCCCTAGGCTTAGAAAAGGGGCACAGGTGGATGAGAGGTAAAACAGTCCACTTCTCTGGAGCTGTTGACTTGGACTTGGTCAATTCTGCTGTTTGCTTTTCATGGGCGACAGTTTGTCCAGGAATAACCTTTCGATCCTACTAATGAAGAACAAGCAATTAGATATATAGGTATTTAAGCAGCACTAATAGTTTATGGTAGGTTACTTTAGGCATAGACACATGTTTGGATATGTTAATCCATGAATTAACAATTTTCCCCCCTGTTAAATATGACAGGGTTCTTACTGTGGCTTATAACATCTAACTGAGAGTATGTAAAGCTTGTGGCATCAGCCATGGGTTATTTCTCCAAGGGGAGAGCCAATAGCCAATTAGATTTGGGATATACAGGCACATGGCTGCCTCTGCTGCACAGTATTTCCAGGCAGGTGAGGTGTAGCTGGTGCTGACGGTGGAGTCTTGCTTGACTCAGGGAGACCCATATTTGCTTTATTGGTTTAGTGGCCTTTGGTAACACTCTCTGGCATTCCAGAGGCCATCTGTACACTTGCATGTGTGGTCTCAATACATCCCTCCCATGTTAACCTCAGGTCTTCGGCAGCAGGGTCTTATTGCCTCTCCTCCTGTAGGTATCCCAACTTAGAGGCAAGGAGCCCTTACCTTTTGTGGGGCCTTTTGTTTTTTTATACTTTATGAGTATGCATCACATGCATGCAGTACCCATAGAAGCCAGAAGAGGGCAGCTGTCAGATCCTGGGGAACTGCAGTAATGAATGGATGGATAGTTGTTAGTCACCATGTAGATGTTGAGAACTGAACCCAGGTCCTCTGCAAGAGCAGCCAGTGCTCTTAACCACTAAGCCATTTCTCCAGTCCCTATCTTGGCACTTTTAATAATCATTAATTATATATGTACTTCATTGCTATAGGTTAGTATCTCTTTGCTAAACTGTCTGCTGTGAGATGATTTACCTTGGCCCCTTATTGTAGACAAGAATTTAGAAGTTGGGGTTTAGCCACACCCAAGGTGGATTATTTGTAAAAGTCCAACAAAAAGCGAGAGGTGGTGTTAGCAGTCCTCAAGAAAAGTATAGAACTGAAGAATCCCCAGGTTAACTCATGAAAATGCTCTCCACACATCACTGCCATGACAGTACTTAGCATTTTAAAGTCTAGAATTTCTAAAATAAAATTTGAATGCCATCACAATTTGAAAAACATCTGTTTTTACTCCAGAAGTTGCCAAACATTCATAAATGACACTTCCCTGTTTTATAAATTGCCACCTAAAAATGACTTAAAGAAGCAGGTTATCTTTCTAGATTATAAAAAGAAGAAAGTTCTGATGTTTGAACTTGGGAGAGCAGGCATCTCATTAAAGACAGTGTGCCTTACAAAACACTGGCAGTTGTCTTGATGACTAAATTGATTAAGAATCTGATGGGTGTATTATTAGCAAACATTCCCTGATTGTGATATCACAATTCCTTATCATTGAAGCACAAACTAGCCTGTTAGGAAATATATCTTTATAGACAAATGTAAAATAGTTAAATGAATTATGAAATGGATGTTTAAGAAAATGTAAGCTTTTAGAGGCAGCTATATTAAGTGATGCCTTGAAGTAGCCATATTATGAATAAAGCACATATTACCCATATGATACATGTGCCCTGAAGTTGAACACACCATCTTTAGAGTGTATTTTGGAAGCAAGGGATATTGTTTCTTGAGTATTAGGTACTTTTCTGTTGACGTGATAAAATACCATGACCAAGGCAACTTATAGAAGAAAGAATTTATTTGGCTGACAGTTGCAGAGTGTTCAGAATCTATCATGGCAGAGAGTCATCAAGGCCGATGTGGCTAGAGCAGAAAACTAATTGCTTGCATCTTGTAGCAGGCACAGGAAGCAGAAACTTGAACTCCAATCCAGCAAGGCTTAAGAACTCTCAAAACCAGCCTCCAAGGATATGTTTCTTACAACATTGCCACAGATCCTAAAGGTTCTGTGACTCTCCCCAAACAGTGCCACGAACTGGAGACCAAGTCTTCAAATACTTGGATCCTGTTGGGGGACAGTCTCATTCAAACCACAAGTATCTTTTACTTAAAAAAATACACAAAGAAAAATGCTTTCATTTGTGTGGCATTTAGTTTTTGGAAGTATTCCTTGTTTTCTCTCTTTTGGGCTGAGCTATTTTCTCTGTTTTCAAAGATAATTTTAGAAAACTGTGTGTGTGTGTGTGTGTGTGTGTGTGTGTGTGTGTGTAAAGTTCCCAAGGAGGACAGAGGAAGGGGTTGGATCCCCCTAGAACTGGAGTTAACAGGCAGTTGTTAGCCACTTGAGTGCTGGGATCCTAATTCTGGTCCCCTGCAAGACCAGCAAGTGCTCTTAGCCACTGAGCCATGTCGCCAGCCCCTCTTTGTTCTCATAGTTTTCTAAATTTGCCCAACTCTTGCTTGCTAAATCTGAATTGTACAACTAGGCTTCTCAGGAGTGAACACAAATTCTTAACTATAATCTCACTTTCAACAGAGGCACAGACCAGTCAAATCACCACATGGGTCTAACATTATTGCTTACGATTAACATAGAACTTCAGTTAGCTTTTAAAACTGCTTTTTCAAGTGCCAGCAATATGGCTTAGTGGATAAGCTAGCTGCCAAGCCAGATGACCTGAGTTCCATCCCTACAACCCACATGGTGGAAGGAGAGAGTCAACCTCCACAAGTTTTCCTCTGACCTCTGCCATAGTGCATTCCCCTACACATGAATAATTTAAGCACACACACACACACACACACACACACTCAGCTCTGCCTTTTCATAAATATTAAGGACCTCAGACTCTTAAAGATGGATTCTTGAGAGTATCCCCTCTTGAAGTACTGGATGCTTCAAGATAAATGATACTTGAAAATCATGTATAAATTGTACTGTGGATATTTTTAAGTGCCACATATAAAAAAATCAGTGCTAGAAGCTGTGAGTGCTACCTGACAACTGCTCCCCCCAACCCCCAGCTGTCTCAAGCAGCCCATGATTCTTGAAACACCAGCTTCACACACACACACACACACACACACACACACACACATGCTTGCACAAACCATGTATGCTTGGGTATTCTGCTTTGTGTCCCCTTTCCATGCCTTCTTCCAAGCTGATAGGAAGAACCAAACATTTGCTTTGTAAATCAACTACTTATCAGCTTCAAAGAATAAAAAGTACACTAGATCACACAAACAGAAGGGCACCCATCAGAACTTGTAGCCGAAGATAACCTTGAACTTCTGGTCTTCCTGCCTAGGCCCTCTGCAAATTCAGTGTGTGCTATACCCCTGAGCAATGCTTCCAGCTTGCCTGCTCTTGACTGTCCTTTTCTTACTGTTCTCCCAACTGCATTTCACAAATGAGGCAGCTGGTAGAAGTTCATCTAATTTCACTTGTTAAAAGTACTATGTGATGCCGGGCGTGGTAGCACATGCCCTTAATCCTAGCACTTGAGAGGCAGAGGCAGGCAGATCTTTGTGAGTTCAAGACCAGCCTGGTCTACAGAGTGAGTTCCAGGACAGCTGGGGCTACAGGGAGACCCTGTCTCAAAAATATCAAAAAAAAAAAAAAAAAAAAAGTACTATGTGTAGGGGGGCTGGAGAGCGCCGACTGCTCTTGCAGAGGACCTGGGTTTGATTCCTAGCACCCACATGGCAGCCAAGAACCGTCTTTAACTCAAGTTCCAGGGGAATCTGATGCCTTCTTCTGACCTCTGCAGCATTGCACGACACGGGTACACCAACCTACATGTAGACAGTACACTCATACACATAAAAAAAAATTAATTAAAAAAAATTTTAATTACTATGTGTAGATAATCACTCTTTTTCCTAAGTAATGCCATGAGTACTTTTGTTTAATTACATTTATTAATTTATGTGTATGTTCACATGTGTGCATGCATATACATGTGGAGATTAGAGGACAACTTGTGGACAACCCTCAAAACTTCCTTTGTAGTAGAATATGACCTTGAATTTTGGTTCTCTCCCTCTACCATGTGGGTGTCAGGGTTTGAACTCAGATCATCAGGGTGGGTGGCAAGCCCCTTTACCCACAGAGCAATCCCAACACCCTTCAGCTCTTCTTTGTGATTGATAACCATTCACCTGTAATTTCAGGTGAAATTACTATAAAAATGTAATATTCCCTGGGCTGGAGAGATGGCTCAGTAGTTAAGAGCACTAACTGCTCTTGCAGAGGATCCGGGTTCGATTCCCAGCACCCACATGGTGGCTAAGAACCATCTTAGGCTGGGCATGGTGGTGCATTCCTTTAATCCCAGCACTCGGGAGGCAGAGCAGGTGGCTCTCTGTGAGTTCAAGGCCAGCCTGGTCTAGCGAGCTCCAGCCAGCTGGGACTAAAAGGAGACCCTGTCTCAAAAAAAAAAAAAAAAGAAAGTAATACTTCCCACAGCCCCGCCTACTCTCCGCTCCCCCTCCCTTCAACGTCCCAGCTCAGCAGGAAGAAGCCAGAGCTGAGTTGTTGCCCTCTATATATACCCTAAGAGTCTGGGATGTTAGGTTGGGCCGGGACAAAAAGCTAAGATGGCATAGACCAGAAGGACCCTTCCTTCTTTTCCAGTCTGGAGCTTGCCTTTGCCCATGAAAATCACCAGATGGAGTTACAAATTCCCATGAGACCACCAGATTTGAGACCCACCTTTGGGCCCCTGACCTATAAAAGGCCCTCCCTGCCTCCCTGATGAACGTTTTCTCCTGGTCCTCCACCCGGAAGGGCCATGGATTCACTGGAAAGAGAGCATATTTCCTGGAATAAATCCCTGCCTTTGTTTACTTAAGAAAAAGTAATACTTATTTTAGTTTCTAAACTCTTGGATACTGCTGTTGTGGAGGGTAAGATGGGCCTTTTACCCTGTGAGGAAACTGTTTTGATCACAATGGCGATGTACCATACAATTTACTTGGTAGAGAAAGCTATTAAATGTCTCGGGTTGGGGGTGCTGGTGAGTATGCTTATCATGTGCGGGATCCTGGGTTTAATTCCCAGATACTCCCCCCCCCCACCATATACACACACAAAAGAAGCTGAGAGCTCTAGTTCAAAATATCTTTGTGACTTATATATGAAGCGTTTTTTTTTTAATTTTTTTTTATTTATTTCTGTATGTGTATGAATGTACTGTCTGCATGCAAGTGTGTGCACCCGTGTCGTGCAATGCCGCGGAAGTCAGAAAAGGGTCTTGGATTCCCCTGGAACTGGAGTTCTCCTGGAGTTGGAGTTTCAGACGGTTCTCGGCCGCCATGTGGGTGCTGGGGATCGAACCCGGGTCCTCTGTAAGAGCGGTCGACGCTCTTAACCGCTAGGCCATCTCTCCAGCCCATATGAAGCGTTTTAATATAAACTAAAGTGCCCATGAGGAAGTTGAGACCAACACATCTAGAATATCGAGAAGAGTGTCAGGATTCAGTGCTGGTTGTTCCTACAGTTCAGATTGACTGCAGTTACGGTACAAGGAGGCCCAGCTGGGCCAGTAAGGGGAAGGCAGAGCCAGCAGAGCCGAAGCCCTGCGCAGGCCACCAGCACTGTTCCTGAAAGGGCCACACAGTCACTCTCCCATCCTTACCAGCTTCTGCCTGAGGAGGCCAGTTTGAAATTCAAGCCCATGGTACTAACTGGGAGCTAGGGATGCTGGTACTCTGTGTCCTTCAAAATCCTAGTCCTCCAGAAGGAAGCAGGTGTTCACCATAAAGCATATTATTCTATTCGTGTAAAAACTCTCAGTGGTGTTAGGAAACATTTAATATGCAAGTTTCTAGATGTCAGCCCAAGGCAAGTCCTGCCAATGGGGTCTTACAAAGATCAAACCTATACTGTTTGTTTAAGAGTCTTTTCCCCGGACTGGAGACATGGCTCAGGGGTTAAGAGCACTAGCTGCTCTTGCAGAGGACTGGGTTCAATTCCTAGCACCTACAGGATGGGGGAATCTTCTGACCTCCTTGGCCTTTGCATGACAAGAGTGCACTTACATACATGCAGGCAATATACTCATACACATAAAATAAAATAATAAACACAATTTTTAAAAAGTCTTTCTCTGAATAGCCGTTGTCCTATTGAAAACCAACAGCTCTCTGAGGTTTATTTCTGGATTCTCAACTCTACCCATCAGTACATGTTATATAAGCCATTCCTGTAGCTTTGGGGTCAGTTTTTAAATCAAGTGTGGGTCTTCCAACTTTGCTCTTTAACATTATTGTTTTGATTCTTCTATTCCATTGTAATTCCCCAGGCATTTTAGAATAGACTATTTTTGTGTGTGTATGCACTATGTGAACGTGCATTTGGAGGCCAGAGGTCAACCTCAGGTGCCTTTCTGGATTGCTTCTTCTCCATATTTACTGTGTATATGTGGGTGGGTGTGGGTGTGGGTGTTGGTGTGGATATGGGTGGGTGTAGGTGATAGGTGTGGGTGGAGTGCATGGGCCTGGTGGCTAGAGAATGATGGGTGACCTGGTCTATCCCTATCTGCTTTATTATCTGTAGACAAGGTCTTTTAGCCCATTTAGCTGGTTTAGGCTAGGCTGGCTGTGAGTGAGCCCTTATGATACTCCTGTCTTCCCAGTGCTGGGGTTACTGACAGGTCCAGCATTTCCGTGGATGCTGGAGCTCTGAACTCAGGTCCCCCAGATTCACTTCCCCAGCCTTAGAATGAGATTTTTTCCATTTTTCTTGGTAAGAACTTAGCTAGGATTATATCAAATTTGTGGAACAATTTTTTTATTAATTTTATTTATTTCTGTATGTGTATGAATGTACTGTCTGCATGCAGGTCTGTGCACCCGTGTCATGCAACACCGTGAAGGTCAGAAGAGGGTCTCAGACTTCCCTGGAACTGGAGTTCTCCTGGAATTGGAGCTTCAGACGGTTCTCAGCCGCCATGTGGGTGCTGGGGATCAAACCCGGGTCCTCTGTAAGAGCGGTCGGCGCTCTTAACCGCTAGGCCATCTCTCCAGCCCCTTGTGGAACAATTTTTATAAATATTTGGTTTTGGTTCTATGCTGAATGGACAACACACCCAGGGATTCTCCTGGGTCAGGGACTAGGCTAGAGCACAATCAGTCCCCTTGTCTCCAGGGCACTTGGCTCAGCTGTGGATAATGTGGCTCTATCATGTTGGTGCCTTAGCAGAATGGTCTGTTGAAGTCCTTAGTAGTGGACTAAGTGTGAGGCTTCCCATCATGCGATGTAGCAGGTGACTCAGCTCCAGAAGGGAATTCATATTGATCAAGTGTCTAAGAAAAAAAGGGTGTTTGAAGTCACATGGAGCCACTTGTCCTGTACTGTATTAGCCAGTCCCAGCTCAGATTCTGAGGACAGGGACAGAGATTCCACCTTTCCACTGGAGGCCCCATTGTGTCACTCATTCATGAGTGAGCACCACTCAGTACACATGGTTCTCTGAGTATCTGCTGTGTTTTAAACGTTTGTCTGTAGAGATGTTGTGCATTTTCATTAGGTTAATTCCTAGGCATTCGATTTTTTTCTTACATTTATTTGTTTATTGAGGCAGAGATGGCATGCTAGAGTGTGTTTGAAGATCGGGGGGTGGGGAGGACTTGCAGGAGTTGGATCTCTTCTCCCTGCCACTGGGTCCTGGGGATAAAGCTCAGGTTGTCAGGGTTAGAAGCAAGTTCCTTTACTTACTGAGCTATCTTACCAGGTTTCAATTTTTAGGCCTATTGTAGAAGTTTTTGTTTCATATCCTATTTGCTGTTTTTTGGGTAATTTTTTAATTTATTTTTTAAAGAATTTTATTTATTTTGTATGTGTATGAGTGTACTGTCTGCATGTAGGTCTGTGCACCCGTGTCGTGCAATGCCTCAAAGATCAGAAGAGGTTGTCGGATTCCCCAGGAACTGGAGTTAAAGATGGTTCTCAGCCACCATGTGGGTGCTGGGTATCGAACCCGGGTCCTCTGCAAGAGCAGTCGGTGCTCTTAACTGCTAGGCGGTCTCTCCAGCCCCTATTTATTTTTTGCATATTTCGTAAAGAACATCTTTTTATTTTTTTGTCTTTTTGAGACAGGGTCTCCTTGTAGCCTCAGCTGTCCTGGAACTCTCTATGTAGACCAGTCTGGCCTTGAACTCACACAGATCCACCTCCCTCTGCCTCCCAAGTGCTGGGATTAAGGGCATGCCACTACAACCAGCCTCATAAAAAACATCATAATCATCTTTATACTCCCTTCCCCATTGGCACCCTCCCAAGCCCCCACCCCCTGAAATCATACATTCTGTCATTGTGTCCCCAGACCTCCTCAGTGCAAGTTCATCCACTGAGGTCTAGTCAGCCTATCTAGAGTCCCTCCCTTTAAGAGGTTCAGCTGTTCTTCACTTAGCAGTAATCAGTTGCAAAAATTTCTTCAGCTAAGATTGGGGTTTTTGGGTCATTTTCCCAGTTCTATGCTGGTTTTTTGTCTGCTTGAGTTTGCATGTTTCTTGTGCATACTGACACCATTGCTGTAGGTTCATGTGAGCAAGGTCCCAGGAGCCTGTAAGGCTCTATTTCCTTATGATCATTCACCTCCTTCCTGGCTCTTAAAATCTTTCTGCCCCCTCTTTTGAAATGGTCCCTGAGCCTGGGGTGGGTGGAATTTAATATAGGAGTTCTAAGGACCTACACTCTGCAGATTTTTCTTATTCTCTATGCATTGGCCATTTGTGACCTTTTGTGTTCCTGACCCTCTGATGCATGAGGGTGTTTCATTGACGAGACTTTTGAGAGGAGCATTACTGTTCTCTTTACCCTTTGCTTTATGTTCCATGAGCCTTAGGTATAGAGGTTGCATCGCAGATGTGTAACTTATGCTTGGGCGATTCACGGACAATCTCTGTGTATCACCAGTTGTGATACTCTATAATAGCCCCTGCCTATTGCAAAAGAAGTTTCTTGATGAGTTGTGACTGGGATACTTGTCAGCAAATATAATGTTCCATATTTTGCACATAGTAAGAAATTACATTTGTCTAGGAATGTGACAAAATTGGAGTTTTCTCTAAGATCTAAGACCTCTCCAGCCATGTGTATTTGGCTATGTTTATAGTACAACACATGAGTTTCCTGACATTGAGTGGGCTTTAAGTCCAACTAGACAGGTATTTATTAGCCCCAAGATAAAAATGCCACTACAGCACCAATGTCTTATGCTGTGACAGTTATTCATGTGGTTATTATCTGTCCTTTTTTTCTTACAATATTTTTATTGAAGCTTTGTGCATTTCATACATCATTTCTCAGTCCAATTTAGGTTCACTTCCTTTTCCCTGCTCCCCACCCACCCCAGTTCATGCATTCTGCCTCACAAGTCTTGTATCTTTTTCTGAGTCTTTTTAAAGTTTTTCAAAGCAGAGGATTGTTGTTTGGGGGAGAACTTTACTGTTTCAGTTAGTTCTTTGTCCCAGTTCTTTTGTTGTTGTTCCCTCCAATTTGTATTGCTTCAACATATGCATATGTCACAACTATACTAAAATTATGTCATCTGAAAATAAACTGTATGTTATTTCCAAATCATATTTCAGGATTCACATTTTCCCTTTTAATTTTATATTACTCTAAAATATGCATACATATACTCCACCCATATACCAAGATTACAAAGTCTGAAGATAAGTGGTAGGTTAATTCTAGAGCTTGTTAAGGGATTCACATTATAAGAGCACAGTTGCTTTCAGATAAAGAGGACTATAACATTAATGTTACTTAGTTTCCCTTACAACTGGGTACTTGGTGCTAGCATCCACAAAACAGGGATACCTTTCTTCATTTGTTTTTCTGGGACTGTGTTACTTCACTTAGCATAATATCTTCTAGTTCCATCCATTTACCTGCAAAGTTCATGATGTCATCTTTCTTTACCACTGCAAAGAACTCCATTGTTTAGATGTACCTCATTTTCTTTCTCTACTCATTGGTTGAGGGGCACTGTGTTGGTTCCTGCTCTTCCTTCTTCTGAAGAGAGCTGCAATAAACATGGATGTACATGTATCTCTGCAGTAGGGTGAGTCTTCTGGTTATATACCCAAGAGTGGTATGACTGGGTTAGGTGGTATTTTAAGAGTTGAATTTTTTTTTTTTTTTGGTCTTTTCAAGACAGGGTCTCCCTGTAGCTCCAGCTGTCCTGGAACTCACTCTGTAGAGCAGGCTGGCCTTGAACTCACAAAGATCCACCTGCCTCTGCCTCCCAAGTGCTAGGATTAAAGGCGTGCGCCACCCCACCCAGCAATAGTTGAATATTTTAAGAGTTCTCCCACACTGCTCTCAGTAGTGGATGTATGAGTTTACATTCCCACCAGCGGTGGATGAGTCTTCCCCTTTTCCCACATCCTCTCCAGCATTTGGTATCATTTGTTTTCTTGATCCTAGCCAATCTTATCAGGGTGAGATGATATATTAAAGTAGTTTTAATTTGCATTTCCTTAATTATTAGTGATGTTGAACACTCTTTAAGATGTTTCTCAGCCATCTTTATTTCCTCACGTTCAGCTCTTTACTCCATCTTTTGAGTGAGACATTTGTTTTCTTCTTTGTTTTCTAAGTAGTTTTTATATTCTGGAAGTTAATGCTCTGTCAGATGTATCACTGGTGAAGGTTTCCTCCCATTCTGTGGGTTTTCTCTTCACTTTCCTGATTGTTTATTTCACTGTACAGTGCTTTTGAGTTTAATCAGGTCCCACTTGTCAACTGTAGACCTTACTTCCTGTGCAGCTGTGTCTGATTTAGAAAGCCTTCTCCTATACCTATTTTAGGTTGCTGCCAACATTTTCTTCTATCACCTTCAGAGTTTTGGGTTTCACATTGAGGTCTTTGATTCATTTGCAGTTGATTTTTGTACAGGCTGAGAGGTAGGGGTTTAATTTTATTGTTCTACAAGTGGTGATGCAGTTTTGCCAACACCATTTGCTGAAGATGCTGTATTTCCTCCGTTGAGTCTTCTTGGCCCCTTTGTCAAATAAGACGTGGCTGAAATTGAATGCGCTCAAGTTTGGATCTTCAATTTTGTTCCATTGGTTGACAAGTCTGTTTTTGTGCCAGTACCAAGCTGTTTTTATGACAATAGCCCTGTAGTATAGTTTGAAGTCTGTTATAGTGATCTCCCCCTGCATTGTTCTTTTCACTCAGGGTTGCATTGGATATTCAAAGTCTTTTTTTTTTTCCATATGAATTTAAGGATTTTTCTCCAAGTCTGTGAAGAAACTCATGGGGATCTTAATTGGTACTTCATTGAATCTGTATATTAATTTGGGCAGAATGGACATTTTTACTATATTAATTTTTCCAATCCATGAGCATGGTAGGTCTTTCCATCTTCTGATGTCTTCTTCAATCTCCTTCAGGAATTTAAAAGTTTGATGTAGCCAGGCATGATGGTGCACACCTTTAATCCTAGCACTCGGGAGGCAGAGGCAGGTGGGTCTTTGTGAGTTCGAGGCCAGCCTGGTCTACAGAGTGAGTTCCAGGACAGCTGGGGCTACAGGGAGACCCTGTCTCAAAAAGACCAAAAAAAAAAAGTTGTTGTAGAGATCTTTGGTGTCTTTGGTTAGGTTTGTTCCTAGGTATTTTATTGTTTTTTAGGCTACTGTGAGTGGGAAAGTCTCCTTCTATTCCTTTTTTTGCTTGTTTTTGGCGTAAAGAAAGGCTACTGATTTTTCTAGGTTAATTTTTTATCCAGCCACTTTGCTGAAACTCTTAATTGTTTCTAGGAGTTTTCTGGTGGAGTTTTTTTTTTTTTAGCATTCCTTAGGTAAACTATCATATCATCTGCAAAAAGGAATAGCTTGACTTTCTCTTTTCTAATTAGTACTCCTTTAATTTCCCTGTCTTGCCTGATTACCCTAGCAAGTGTTTCAAGCACTATATTGAAGAGGAGTGGCGATAAGGGGCAGCCTTTCTGGATTCCTGCCTTTAAGGGGACTGCTTCTAACTTTTCTCCATTTAGGATGATGTTGGCTGTGGGTTTCTTGTATATGGTTTTGATTACATTGAGGAATGATCCCTCCAGACCAGTTCTCTCTAGGACTTTAAGCATGAAGGGTTGCTGGATTTGTTGAATGGTTTTTCTGCATCAGTTGATATAATCATGTGGTTTGGGTTTTTCAGTCCATGTGTTTTATGATATTTATTGATTTATGTATGTTGAACCATCCTTGTATCTCTTGTATGAATCCAACTTGGTCATGATGGATGATCTTTTCGATGTGGGTCTGTATGCAGTTGAGAACTTTTCATCTGTGTTCATTAATGCGATGGGTCTATAGTTTTCTTTTTTGGTTGTATCTTTGCCTGGTTTTGGTATAAAAGTGATGCTGGCTTCATGGAATGAATGTGGGAGATTTACCTCTGTATCCTTCTGAACAGTTTGAGTAGTAATGGTTGTAAATCCTCTTTAAATGTTTTATAGAATTCTGCTGTGAAAACATCTGGGCCTGGGAATTTTTTAGTTGGGAGGTTTTTTATTACATTTTTAATTTCCTCAAATATTATGTTTCTGTTTAAGCTGCCAATGTCTTCTTGGTTAAGATTTGTTGATTTCCAGGATTTCTCTATTTCTCTTAGGTTTTCAAATTTAGTAGAGTATAGATTTTTGAAGTATTCCCATATGATTTTCTGGATCTTTTTGTTATCTGTTGTGATGTTTCCCATTTCATCACTAATTCTATTGATTTGGAGTTGCTCTTTCTTTTGTGTGTGTGTGTGTGTGTGTGTGTGTGTGTGTGTATGAGTGTACTGTCTGAGTGTTGGTTGGTGTACCTGTGTCGTGCAATGCCATGGAGGTCAGAAGAGGTTGTCAGATTTCCCTGGAACTGGAGTTAAAGATGGTTCTTAGCCAGCCACCATGTGGGTGCTGGGAATCGAACCCAGGTCCTCTGCAAGAGCAGTCAGTGCTCTTAACAGCTGAGCCATCTTTCTAGCCCCATGGAGTTGCTCTTTCTTTTTTTGGTTGACTGTGCTAGAGGTCTGTCTATCTTGTTTATTCTTTCAAAGAACCAACTTTTAGATTCATTGATTCTTTGTATTATTCTCTTTGTTTCTATTTCATTGATTTCTGCTCTGATTTTTGTTATTTCTTCCTGCCTGTTGGGTTTAGGGTTCATTTGTTGTTGTCTTTCAAGTGTTTTTAGCTGCAGATCGTTTATTTGTGCTCTTTCTGTTGTTTTTTTTTTTTTATATGGTACGCTACCACCCGGGGGCTATAATTTCCGCAGTCTAGGACTACTGTTTAAAAGTATACCCAATAGATTTATTGGAGTTGTACTTTGTCATTTTCGCCATTTATTGTCCAGGATGCTTGTTAGTTTCTTTCTTTACTTCTTCCTTGCCCCATCCATTATTCAAGATGGTTTTTAGTGCCGGATGTGTGTGTAGGATAGTAATGGGCCTTGGTCCTGGTGTGTTTGATATTGAGTGCTTTAAATTGCCGCGTGTGGTCTGGGTTGAGAGATTGCATGTGGGAATTATTGTCAAATGTTTTTGGTGATTTGTGGTGTGAGGTTTTCTTTTCTTTCTGGTGTTCAAGTATGGTGGTCAGTTGTGGGTAGAATGTTCATAAGGGTTGCGTGAGTAGATAAGCAATATGTCTCCTTGGTGTTTAGGTGGAATATTGTGGTGTAGATGGTGTGTGAAGGTTCAGTTTGGTGTAGTTCGTCTTTCTTATAGATTCAGATTGTCCTTATTGTTGTGATTCTTTTGTTCCGTTCTGACCTGTTGTAAGGTACCATCAGTTGGGTATTGAGATGTCCACGCTCACTGCTGTGTGTTGTGCTAGGATTAATCTGTGCCTTGAGGTCCTGCAGAATTGTGTTTATAAAGTTTGGTGCACCAGAATTTGTTAAATATATATATATATATATATATATATATATATATATATGTATTCATGATTGTGAAATGTTCATGGTTAATTGTTCCTTTGATAAGGATGTAATGGCCCTTTTGTCTCTTCTGATTAGTTTTACTTTGAGGTCTATTTTGTCTATTAGCTTAGCAACTCCTGCTTGCTTTTTGGTATCATTTGCTTAGAATTTTTTTCCATCCTTTCACTTTAAGTTGGTGCCTATCCTTGACGGTGAGATGGGTTTCTTGTAGACAGCATATAGATGGGTTCTGTTTCCTTATCCATTCTCCCAGTCTGTGTCTTTTGATTGAGGGGTTTAGACCATTAATATTAAAGGTTATTATTGAAAGATGTGTGTTGCTTCCTTTCACCTCATTTTTTTGTTTGCATTCTTGATCTAGGTTTGTATTTCCACAGTTATACTGTTATTAACTACTCTCTCTAGCTGCTTGGGGATAGTTGCTCCTTTCCTCTGACCTTTGAATTGCTTTGAATATTTTCTGAAGATTTGGTTTTCTGGACATGAATTCTTTCATCTTGTTTATCTCATGACAGATTTTTCTTTCTCCTTCGACCATAATGGACATTTTTGCTGGGTATAGTAATCTGGGTTGGCATCTATGGTCATTTAGTACTGGGAATACTTTGGTTCATGTTCTTCTTGCTTTCATGGTTTGTTCTGAGAAGTCAGCTCTGATTCTGATGGGTTTCCCCTTATATGTAACTTGTTTTTCTCTTGTGGCTTTCAGTATTTTGTCTTTGTTTTGAGCATCTAGTGTTTTAACTATGATATGGCATGGGGAATTTATTTTCTGGTCTTGTCTATTTGGTGTTCTATGTGCTTCTTGTATTTGTATGGGTTTGTCATTTTTCAGTTTGGGGAAATTTTCTTCTATTTTTCTGTTGAAGATCTGATCAATACCATTGTCCTGGAACTCTTCTCCTTCCTCAATCCCTATGATGTTTGGTCTTTTCATAGCGTCCCACATTTCCTGATTGTTCCAGTCTTGTGGGGTTTTTTTTTTCATTCTCTTTTCTTGAGCCTTGTAGTTCTTCCACGTTATCTTCCAGTGTTGATATTCTATTTTCTGCTTCATCCGATCTGTTACTGAGTCTTTATTCCATCCTTTCCTGCTGATTGGATGAGTATTCACTTTCCTTTTTCATTTCATCCTGTGATTTCTTTAGTATTTCCAGTTCCTTCTGGAGCTTGCCATTCTCTCCTCCTAGATCATTGATTCTCTGGTTGGTTTCTTCTTTCCTTTCAGTGTTGGATCTTTTCAGTGTTTCTGCTTCCTTCCAGAATTTGTCATTCTCTCCCCCTAATTCTTTTTTTTTTCGCCACCTATATTGACCTAGCTACCCCTAATTCTTTCTGGAGTTTGTCATTGTGTTCCTCTAGGTCTTTGCAGAGTTTGTCATTATCTCCTTGATTTGTTTTTTATATTCCTTGATTTCTTTGAGCATGTCTATGATTATTCTTTTAAGGTCTGTGTCCTGGATTACCTCCAGGGAGATCTCAATTGTTGAGGTCTTCTATAGGACTGATAGTGTTTGGTGGGGATTTATTATTTGCTTTTATCATGCTGTTGTTTTTCCTTGTGCTTTGGGCATGTGGATTTGTTTTATTGTAATCTGATGCAAAATTCAAGTATTACTTGCTGCACTGAAGGCTTACTTTGCTTGTTTTCTTCAGGTGCTTTTGTCGTTTTCTTCTTGTTTATGTAGGGCTGGCTGGCCTAGGTTTCAGGTTTTCTCTTTTTGGTTGTGTATTGGAAGGTCCAGCTACCACTTCTCTTTCTGGTATGATGCTTCTCCAGAGATCTGAACAGGTAACAAATCAGGTCGGCTAGCTGCTGAGCATGCCTGCTTGCTCACTCCAGATGCTTCTCACTGGCTTGTTCCTTTAGGGTGGCTCTTGAGTGGCAGGTTTGCTGTCTCTTCTGTTACCTTGTGCCATGGAGTCACTACTGCTATTTCCACTGGGATGTCTACACCACAAATTGCTGGGGGATGCAGTGTGTGTGGGGGGACTACATGGTTACCTTTGTCTGTGCACTGGTAACTATCAGGAACTCTGGGACCTTCTCCTGGCCCTCGTGGCTGCATCTCACCCTGGGGAGGGTAGCTGGGACCTTCACCTAACCCTTGAGAGAAGCAGGGGTGGCGCCTCTGTGTCTCCCTGGAACATTTCCCAGCTTGCTCTGGGTCTCTGGGACCTTCCCCCAGCCCTCCTGGCCTGTTTCTCACCCTGGTTCAGGTCACTGACAATGTCCAGCTTTCGAACCCTGTGTCTTTGATTTCTCCAGCAACCAGAAAAAGTCTGGTTTCAATTGAGGAATTTCATACATCAGATTGGCCTGAGAACATGTCTGTGGGGTATTTTCTTGATTGTTAATTGGTATAGGAGGATCCAGTCCACTGTTGGTGGACTGTTATCTCTTTTTAACACATAAGATCCAGTCCACTGTTGGTGGGCTATTATCTCTTTTTAATACATAAGATCATACTGAGTAGAGTTGGTACTAGCAAGCAAGTTCTCTTGATTTCCAAGAGAAAGCATTCATTGTTTTTGTATTATAAACACTGTATCCTTTGTATTAAGGAAGTCTTCCCCACTTCTAGATTATAAGCATCAATATACTTAAAAAATTTTTATTCTATTTAGTTATGTGTGTGGGTGGTATACACATGCTTCAGTGCACATGTGGAGGTCAGAGGACCACTTGTGGGAGTCAGTTCTCTCCTTCTACCATGCTGATCCCGGGGACTTCAGTCTTGGCAGCAAGCATCTTTCCCTGCTGAGCCTTTTCATTGACCTTGTAATTATAAAAATTCTTTCTTTTTTGTGAAACAAGGTCTCTTTATAGCCCCCACTGGCCTGGATCTCATTATGTAGATCAGGCTGGACTTGATCTCAGAGAAATCAACCTCTCTCTGACTGCAGTGCTGGGATTAAGGGCATGTGCTATTATGCCCAACTAAAATTCTTGCTGTGACTTTCATCTTTCTCCTCAGTGTAGTATACTACAGGGGTATAGTCATAAAAAAAGCTTGGTACTGGCACAAAAACAGACCTGTTGACCAATGGAACAAAACTGAAGTTCCAAACTTGAGCATCTTTGCACTTCTTGACAGAAACCTGCTTTCAGATGCACCGCTCTCCTTACACATTGCTGGATTCAGTTTGCTAATTTGTTGAGGATTTTCCTTTCATGTATATTCATAGTTTCCTTTCTTTTTAAAGTGTTATTTAAGCTTTTCTTTGTTTTTAAAAATAGTTTAAAAATTTTTTTTTATTAATTTTATTTATTTCTGTATGTGTATGAATGTACTGTCTGCATGCAAGTTTGTGCACCCGCGTCGTGCAATGCCGCGGAGGTCAGAAGAGGGTGTCAGATTCCCCTGGAACTGGAGTTCTCCTGGAATTGGAGTTTCAGATGGTTCTTGGCCGCCATGTGGGTGCTGGGGATCGAACCCGGGTCCTCTGCAAGAGTGTTCGGCGCTCTTAACCGCTAGGCCATCTCTCCAGCCCCAGTTTTTAAAAATAGTTTTTAATTATGTGTGTGTATGGTAATTTCTGCATGTGAGTGGAGTGCTCTTGGAAGCCCCTATAACTGCAGTAACAGACTGTTGTTAGTCACCATGTGGGTGCTGGTGCTTTTAACCACTAAGATATTTCTCCAGCCTGGATATCTAAGACTTTGTGAGAAAAAGATCTACTGGATGTGAAGCCTTCATTCATAGCTTACATGAGGTCAATGTAAGTTAGTAACCAGGTCAGTGTAAGTTAGTAACCAGCAAGTGACATAATGACAGCTACTGCTTAGGGACATTGACATAGCAGAGTGTGCAGTGTGAGTCGGGGCAGTCTGTCCACCTGGAATCCTCATCCATAACTTCCATGTGCTTAACTGGCCAATGGGCCTCTGTGGGTTGTACAGAGAAATGCCTTTGGCACAATCTCAGCTCTGAATCTCAGCCCCCTTCCTTATTTGACAGCAATAGCTTCTTTGCCAATCTTTTCTGTTTTCCCTAGTCTCCCATCACTCAGTGATCCTACCAGAGAATGCCTGAAGCTCAGCTCCATTTCACCCATAATCTGGGTGTCTTGCTGTCTCTGAGACAAACTTCAGTCCTCCATGAGGTAACCCCAATGAACTAACTTCCTTCCTTCCTTCCTTCCTTCCTTCCTTCTCTTTCCTTCTTCTTCCTCGCCTTACTTCCATCCTCATTCCTCCCTTATTCTTTTCCTTTGTACATTTTTTTTTCCTTTTTTTTTTTTTTTTTTTTTGGTTTTTTCGAGAACAGGGTTTTCCCTGTAGCCTCAGCTGTCCTGGAACTCACTTTGTAGACCAGGCTGGCCTTGAACTCACAAAGATCCGCCTGCCTCTGCCTCCCAAGTGCTAGGATTAAAGGCGTGCACCACCACGCCCGGCTTCCTTTGTACATTTTAAATAAAAAAATATTTTTCAGAAATGTGAGCTGGGGGGCTGGAGAGATGACTCAGCAGTTAAGAGCACTGACAGCTCTTGCAGAGGACCCGGGTTTGATTCCCAGCACCCATATGGTGGCTAAGAACCATCTTTAACTCCAGTTCCAGGGGAATCGGACACCCTCTTCTGACCTCTGCAGCTTGGATGACATGGGTGCACCAACCGACATGCAGACAGTACCTCATACATATGAAAAATAATAAATAAATAAATGTTTTTAAAGAAATGTGAGCTGGGGGGTCCGGCTCTGGTGCCATAGATCATGTGTGTGGTGGGGGTTCAGGTTCAGGCCTTGCTTGCTAGGACCACCTGGAGCGCGGATAGGAGCCCGGCGCCACTCCAGACAGGTAGAACTTAGAACAGATTGACTCTTGGGTTGCTGGATAATTGATTCGCTGGTTTGTGGCAGAAGGGCTGGTGGGCAGCGGCCTAGGTCTGAGCCCTAAACCCTTGCAGGGTGTGGCTGTCTGGGCTGGGTTGCCCTTCCCCCTTGCAGCTGGAAGTGGTTCTGGCTCTGGGTCTGGCTCTGGTGCCATAGTGAGATCGTGGGGAGCGGGGGCTCAGGGTAGGGCCTTACTTGCTGGGACCACCTGGAGCATGGATAGGAGCCCGGTGCCACTCCAGGCAGGCAGAACTTAAGAACAGATTGACTCTTATGTTGCTGGACAATTGATTCACTGGTTTGTGCCAGAGGGGCTGGTGGCCAGCAGGCCTAGGTCTGAGCCCTAAACCCTTGCAGGGTGTGGTGGTCCAGGCCAGATTACCCTTCCCCCCTTGCAGCCAGAAGCAGTTCTGGCTCGGGGTCTGGCTCTGGTGCCATAGTGAGATCATGTGGGGGGGGGGCGGGGCTCAGGATCAGGCCTTGCTTGCTAGGACCACCTGGAGCACAGATAGGAGCCCAGTGCCACTCCAGGCAGATACCAGTGTGCGGGCCAAGTCCTGAATACTGGGATTAAAGGTGTGTAGCACCATGCCTGGCCTTGTAAAAATATTTTTATATCACTGCAATGAATTGTTAACCTTTTCATACATTTGCATGTGTGTGTGCAGGTGCACATGCATGGGGAATGAGTACGTATATGTGCATGTATGTGGAGGCCAAATACCAAAGTCCTTTTTAAAAATTTTTTTTTATTAATTTTATTTAGTTCTGTATGTGTGTGAATGTACTGCCTGCATGCAAGTCTGTGCACCCGTGTCATGTTAAGAACAGACTATCTCAGCCCTTTGATATCAAATCTAAAAGTTAAAATAATGCACCAACGCATGAATGCCAACTCACTGGAAGGAAACCCGGGATAGACTCGAAAGTCCAAGGTGTGTCTTCAAGGAAAAGACGGAATGTTCTGCTTCTCACTCACTCTTGCCCCTTTTTCCCAAAGCCTAGGGACTACTCACTGAAGAAGGGGGTGTGTCCAAGTATAAGGACTAAGGAGATAGGAGTACTTTTTTCCATTTTTTATTGAAGTTTTGTGCATTTCATATACAACATTTCTTAGTCAAATTTAGGCCTATTCCCCCTTCCATGCCCCCAACCCCACCAGACCTCATGCATTCTTTTTCTCAGTCTTTCTTAAGTTTTTTTGATGCAGAAGTTTACTGTTTCAGTCTTTCAACCGGTCTTTTTTGTTGTTGTTGTTCCCTCCAATTTGTATTGCTCCAAAATATGTATATACACATGCCACACATATACCAAAATTATGGCGTCTGAAAATAAACTATAGGTTAGTTCCAAAATATGTTTAGGGATTCACATTATAACAGTAGAGCTGTATGCATGTAAAAAGAAATATTACTTAACATTCCTATGTTATGTAGCAAGTTGATGTATCCAGGGGTTCCTTTTTTAATTCTACTAATAGAACTTAAATAGTAAAAAGTCCACACACATTAAAAGCAAACATTAATTATCATAATAGGTTATGTTATGGACACAGCCATAGATATTTAGAAATAACATTGGTCCTTTTTTTGGTTCATAAGTGTGATGATTGGGTGCTCTTGCTTTTGCGTGACATGTGCCACCATCAAACCTTGTTATGCATTGGCACATTACCCTTCTGACAATGAACTCAAGGGGGGGGGAAGAAATACCATCATTCTCCACATTAGAGTGTCTTCTCTAGACATGTCTTTAGTGAAACAACACAGTTTATCATAAACATAAATTAGTAAACAGATGAAGCTATTAAAGCCCTTTTTAAGAACAGAATATCTCAGCCCTTTGATATCAAATCTAAAAGTTAAAATAATGCACCAAAGCATGAATGAGGGACATTATTTAGCTAAATTATTAGTACCTAAATTATTATTATATAGTAAATTATTATTTTTCTTTAGAGGCTCATTTGGTATTTGGGTTTTTTTTTTATTTTTCACATAAATTTATTTTTATTTTTATTAACAAATCTAGACCCATGTTCCCGCCCATTCTCCCACCCCACCAGAGCTCATGCATTCTGCCAAACATGCTTTTCATCTCTTTCTCAGTCTTTCTCAATATTCTCCATGAGAAAGTTGACTGTTTTGAGCAGAAGTTCACTGTTTCAGTCAGTTCTTTGATGCAGTCCTTTCTGTTGTTGTTGTTGTTGTTGTTGTTGTTGTTTCCAATATGCATTACGCCCAACTGCTTTGGACAAAAGCTCAGGCGGCCCCACACAAGAAATACTTACAACTAGGTAATTGGCACTAGCATCCACAGATGAGGGATACCATTCGTCGTTTGTTTGTCTGGGACTGTGTTACTTCACTCAGCATGATGTCCTCTAGCTCCAGCCATTTTCCTGCAAAGCTCGTGATGTTGTCTTTCTTTACTGCTGCATAGAACTCCATTGTGTAGATGTCCCACTTTTTCGCTATCCACTCGTCAGTTGAGGGGCATTTAGGTTGGTTCCAGCTCCTTGCTATTGTGAAGAGAGCTGCAATAAACATGGCCGTGCATGTATCTCTGTGGTGACGTAAATCTTGAGGGTACATACCCAGGAGTGGTATGGCTGGGTCGGGTGGCAAGTTCATTCCAAGTCTTCCAAGGGTTCTCCACACTGCTTTCCATAGTGGCTGTACGAGTTTACATTCCCACCAGCAGTGGATGAGTGTTCCCCTTTCCCCACAACCTCTCCAGCACTTGGTATCATTTGTTTTCTTGATCCTAGCCAGTCTTATTTGAGTAAGATGATATCTTAGAGTGGTTTTGATTTGCATTTCCTTAATGATTAGTGATGTTGAACAGTTCTTG